>ONZH01000860.1:0-69529 GCA_900303285.1 Rhinella marina
CATAACGAACCAGATTCATTACGAACTTTCCCAAAAGTTCGGTTAGTCACCAAACCGAATTTTGATAAAGTTCGTAACGAATCTGGTGAAAATAACAGCGACGCAAAATATACGCATATTTATTGAGCATGTACGATAATGCGTACGCTAATGCATATGAATTCATAAAATGCGTACACATTAGCGAACATTCTCAACTATGCATATATTTAGGGTATGGAATATGCCATATTCCATACACTAAATATACGCATATTTGAGAATGTTCACTAATGTGTACACGCATTAGCGTACGCATTAGAGTATATTCTGAAATATGCGTATATTTTGCATCGCCGTTATTTTGAGCGAACAGAACCGTAACAAACCCGATTCATAACGAATCTGGTAAAAAAAAAAAACGGCGACGCAAAACTGTACTTTTTTCACATACTAGACCAGGATACAAGGGATTATTACTCCTATAATCCCTTTTATCCTGGTTTTCTGTGAAAAACAAGATGTGTGACGTCACCCCCACAGCCCCGGAAGTGCCTGAGCGGGCCAACATTTTGTCAGTGCGTCTTCAGACATCCGAGAGAAAGGAGCTCCATAGATAGAGAGGGAAAAGAGATCGATAGATAGATAGATAGATAGATAGATAGATAGATAGATAGATAGTCAAACAAGTAGATAGATACAGGAAGAGATAGAGAAGAAATAGAAAGGGTGAGTGAGAGAAGCAGGAGAGAGGAAGAGAAAGCTAGATATAGAAGTTAAGGTGATAGATAGGGAAAGAGGCTGAGAAAGCAAGAGATAGGTAGAGATAGGGAGAGGAAGTCATATAAATAAAAAAAATTGTGACGTCTAGGGAGAGATAGGGTGAGAAAAAAAAAATAGTGAGAGAAAAGAGTCAGGACAGGTAGCATTCCTGTTCCGTGACCGTACACGCTACACGTTGCTGCTCAGCTGGGTGCCGTCAACCCCGTTTAGCCGCAACAAAAAAGGGTAAAAAAAACTCCTAAAAAAAAATTGTAAACAAAGTTTAAAAAAAAAGTTTAAAAAAGTTTTAAAAAATTTAAAATAAAAAAGTTTAAAAAAGTTATAAAAAAAAATAAAGTTTAAAAAATTATAAAAAAAACATAATTTAATTTCCCCCAACACTATAAAAATATGTCCAAGCGTCCTACTTCCAGCACTTCCCAGGCAAGGAGTGCAACACCAGGCGGTGAGGGTAGGAGAAGTGGCAGCACCAGGCCCGGTGGCAGCCGGGGTAACAGGCGTGGCAGCAGGGTGCAGCTACCAAGGATGGCCAATGGTCAAGTAAGAACCACACAGCTAGCGGTTATAGATTGGCTTACCCAATCCTCCAGTTCCACCGCCCAAAGCTCCCAAACGAGGAGTCAGGCATCGGCTGGATCATCCGACACCACCCTTACATGGGACGGTCAGCGAGAGTCCTCTGCCACGTCCCCTGTTATTAGAATGCCACTCTCCTTTGGGGCACCTTCTGCCAGGGAACTCTTTGCAAACCTTGATCTGCCCTTGGAGTCTCTACCACTTTTTAGTGATGAGGAGGAGGAGGAGGAGGAAGTCCACCAAAGTCAGCGGGTGGAACGTACTGAGACTCCAGAGGAGGTGTTGGCTGTAAGCAGTCAACAGAGCCAGGGAGGGGCATCCACACCTGATATCCTGTCCCAGCCACCGGAGGAGAGTAGCAGTGGTCCTGACTTTGATAATGATGTCGCTGATCGGACGTGGCGCCCTCAAGCAGCATTATCCTCAGCATCATTGGTGGAGGAAATAGAGGTGCCACCGACACAGCAACATCCCACTGTTGCAAGCAACCGAGGCACAAGAGGGAGGGGTAGAAGAGAAGCTACCAGGCAGAGATCACCCTCTCAAAGCCTTGGTCCTGAGAGGGCACCCTCAGGCAGCAGTGGCAGTCAACAGCCAGCAAGACCCCCCGTGGCTGTCAGCAAACCACGGTCCTCAGTCGTCTGGCAGTTCTTTCGCCTGGGGACAGATAAGCATATCGCTTTGTGCCTGCTGTGCAATGAGAGGGTCAGTCGTGGTAGGGGTGATAATCTCGGGACAACATCCATGCGAAAGCATATGGAAAGGCAACACCAACAGGCCTGGAAGAACTGTGACCCCAATACCACCTCCTGTCAGGATGCACCATACACTGCAGATCCCATCATGCAGCAACCTCTCACTGGAACTCAGGGCTCGTCAGCCTCAGTTGCCAGCAGCAGCACAGTGTCACTGCCATGTACACCGCTAATGAGGCAGCAATCCCTGACTGAGTCCATGGGCAGATGTCAGGTGTATTCCAGCAGCCATCCCATGGCCCAGAAACTGACCGGACACCTGGTTAAGCTGCTGGTGCTTCAGTCCCTGCCCTTCAACCTCATGGACTCCCAGCCTTTCAGGGATTTCATGGCTTGTGCGCACCCCAGATGGCGAGTCCCCAGCCGACACTACATCTCTGGAAAAGCTGTCCCATCACTGCACAGTTATGTGCAGAAAAAGGTGGGCGACTCATTGGGACTCTCGGTGTCCAAGAGTGTGCACCTGAGTGCTGATGTCTGGTCCTCAAATTATGGGCAAGGGCAGTACATGTCTGTTACTGCCCATTGGGTCAACATCCTCCCAGAAGACCATCAGGAAGTTGGCCCATTCTTGCCACTGTCACCTCCACGGTGCTTTAGGGGGCCAGCAGCGGGAAGCAGAAGTTCTGCCTCCACCACCTTGCAAACATCTGCCGCTTCTACTGCAGTCCAACCTGCCCCGGTGTCTTACCACCGATGTCAGTCCCGGCGCTCTCAGGCTGTCCTCCATTTGGTGAGCCTGGGTGAATGGAGACACAGTGGGCAGGAGCTCCTCTGGACCATCAGGGAGGAGGTAGATCAATGGCTGACCCCACGTCAACTAACGGTGGGAAGTGTGGTAGCAGACAATGGGAGGAGCATTGTCTCTGCAGTGCAGCAGGGAGGGTTGAGTCATACACCTTGTATGGCACATGTGATAAACCTCATAGTGCACAGGTTTCTTCGATCATTTTCTGCACTACAAGACCTTATGAGGATGTCACGCAGAGTGTGCAAACACTTCAGCCACTCCTACACTGCAAGGAACACTCTGCTCAGGATCCAGAGACAGTGCAGTCTGCCCCAACATCGGCTAATCTGCGACGTGCCAACATGCTGGAATTCTGCCCTCCATATGCTGGACCGCCTGTACGAGCAAAGGTCAGCCGTTACAGACTACCTCATGGGGCAATCAGGCAGCTTCACGCCACACTGCGACTTCCAAGTCACAAACTGGCTGATGATGCGTGAAGTCTGCCAATTGTTGGTCCCTTTTGAGGACGCGACTTTGTTTGTGAGCAGGAATGACTATGGGATCAACGACATCATCCCACTCGTCCATGTTCTGGAAAGTGCGCTGAAAACCATCATCAGCGAGGATTCCCAGGCCACCACTCCAAGGCTGAACATCGCCTTGAGCCCAGAGATGGATGAAGTGCAGATGGAGGGTGAGGAGGAGGAAGATGTCCATGCCCAGCCATTCCACACACCGCCACCTGGCTTCTCTGCCTCTCAATCACAGGAGGAGATGGAGGATGAGGTGGTAGAGGAAGCGGAGGAAGACCCCAGCAGACCCTGGAACTATACCGAGGACAGTGGAGAGGAGAGGCGCTCATTGTCCTTGGTGCAGATGGGAAGGTGCCTGCGGGAGTGTCTGAGGAGTGACAGCCGGATTGTGGACATCCGACAGAGGGACCAATACTGGCTGGCCACCCTGGTGGACCCTCGCTTCCGCCGCAAAATGGCAGAATTTTTTCCGCCATCAGAGAGGGAGGCAAAACTGGGGTACTACCGGGACCTACTCACCCGACAGCTGGTCTCTACTTACCATCGAGACCAGCCAGGATCCCAGACAACATCCACTCGGGGGGAACCAGCGCGCTCCACTACCACCACCACTAGTGGAGGTGTGAGAAGTCGCTACAGCCTCCAATCGCTGATGAGCGATTTCATGCAGCCAGCTGCTGAAGAGGGGACACAACACCGGACTCATGGCGTGGACCAGCATGAGCTCACCCACCAGGTCACTGACTACCTGGATTGTACCCTGCCCCAAAGTGTCACCGACCCCGTGCAGTACTGGGCAGAGAAACTGGACATTTGGCCTCAACTGGCAGAGTTTTCTTTGGCTCTGCTGTCCTGCCCAGCCAGTAGTGTCGCGTCAGAGAGGGTGTTCAGTGTGGCGGGTAACATCGTAACACCGCAAAGAACGAGGCTCTCTTGCCACAGTGTTGAGATGCTGACTTTTCTAAAGATGAATCGTGCCTGGATTACATCGGATTATACCACCCCCCTGCCTGATGTGAATGACTAAGTCATCAGTCACCCGTCTTGCATGGCAATCCGTGTGTCCAAGAAAATGACCTTAAGATTCCAAATATGTGCCCAACGTAAAAATCCGTAATTTAACTTATTAAGTAGTGTTCACCCCTTAGACCCCAATTTAAAAAAAAATCACCTTAGAAATTCCCTACTTCATTCTGATACATTTAAATAAACAGAACCCCATCTCCAAATTTAATGCCCATGGTGTGTTGGCCATTTAACATCTCCACACCAGCTTAATGCCTCACACCGGTTCACCGTCCAACCCCTACCCCAAGAACAGTACCATCCCTAAAATAATCCCCACGACTATGCTTCACAAAGTGGGGATTTCACCTTTTGTGAACTATAGCCGTGGGGTTCTATCCCTGGCACCCGTGCCAAGGAACACTACTCACCGTTTTGTGAGCGGGTACTAACTGTTCTTGAGGTATTTTGTTGATATCATGAGAGTAGTAAAATCTCGCACCGCAAATCCCGATGGGGTTCTTCTCTGTGCAAATGATTTCATGCCTCTCATGCAGTCACGCGTGGAATAAGGCTGTCTATGGGGTATATATCACGGAGGCTGCTGTCCTTCAGCTGTGATATAAAACACCTCCACAGTTAGTTACAGCAACAAACTGTTGCTGAAAGGCAGGTTAACTTGCCTTATTTACGGGTGCCTTTACAATTGGGATGCTTTTTTGGGGTTCTCTGCTGCCTAAAATCCATAGCGCATCGTTGGCTGATTTTATGCCACCTTCAGTACTATGGGGCTGGACGCAAATACCCAGTTCAGCGCAGAACTGCGTATGTCCGGACGGCACCATAGTACTTAATGCCGTTTGGTGAACGGTATAAAAATGCCCTGTGGATTTTACATAGCAGACCCGCAGCCACATGTGAAGGTACCCATAGGGTGAGTTTTTTTGGGAGTGACCAAAGAGAGGGCGGGAAGGTCACTCCCATACCCCATCAGGGGTTTTTCCCCTACCCACTTTAAAAGATAAGTCCAGGCAATTAATTACTTTCTGTGCCCTTACTTGACCCAGAAACTTAGGCCCCATTCACACGACCGTAAGTGAATCGGGCCGTATCTATCCGCAAAATTGAGGATAGATACAGCCCCATTCACTTCTATGGAGCCGGGAGCGGCGGCAGGGAGCTAGCTCCATGCCGCGTCTCCTATGAAGAAAGTGCTATAGTTGTCTGTGCGCATGGACAACTATAGGCATTTTCAATGGGGCCGCCCGGACCACACGCGGGGCGGCCCCATTAAAAATGCCTATAGTTGTCCATGTGCACGGACAACTATAGCACTTTCTTCATAGGAGCCGCGGCATGGAGCTAGCTCCCTGCCGCCGCTCCCGGCCCCATAGAAGTGAATGGGGCTATTATCTATCCGCAATTTTGCGGATAGATACGGCCCCATTCACTTACGGTCGTGTGAATGGGGCCTTATAAATTGCCCGGACTTATCCTTTAAGCCAGCTGGTGACAGCACTTAAAAAAAACAAAAGCATACATCCATTGGGTTGGGCGCTGCACTCGGTTAGGACATCAAACTGGTGTATCAAAGATATATATATATATATATATATATATATATATATATATATATATATATATATATATATGTCTTGACAACAGCCATAGGCCCAGATTCAACAGGTTTTACACCAGAGTAGTTGCGTCAATTAGTAAAGCGAGTGCCAGTGAGGTGTCCATTTCATGAAAATTTGACACGTATTTTTGGATAATGGAACTGGCATAAAGCCTTCTTGAATCTGTGCCTTTTTAAATGTCCTTTCTTCACCTCATGGATTCTGTGGGTGAGGTTGTCTGTCTATTTCACTGTATCCGTATCCTACTAGACTAGCTGTAATGTTAGAGGGGTTTTTTTTTAACGTTGACTGTCCTGTGCTGAGCTACAAAAGATAAAGCATACATTTAGATTCTATTTTGAAGACAGAAGTTCCACCAATTACACTTTTGAATTTAGCGGACGCCGAGGTGCCTAAGTGAAGGCGTCTATGACTGACGAGCGGTGGTGCATTAAAGGGTTAATAAACTCAGCCTGCAGCAAGGGGAAAAAATGGTTCTGCCCGCGGGGGTGTTTCTCTTGTGGACACTGTTTCTAATTACCAGCGAGAGGGTGTTTCTTTTAACCAACACCCCTGCGTCCTGGTTGGCTGAAGTGGTGGTAGCGGCTAAGGAGTTAAAAGGATGGCCCTGATAGGGGGATTTCTTTCAGTGTTTTACATTACAAGGCACATCAGAGGTCGGTTGACGATTTCAGACGGAGAAGAAGGCAGACTTGCCCACAGAACGCTGTGGGGCATAGCGCTTCAATACTCCGGGTTATGGTGTTTATGGTCAACAAGTTGAAGTTTTGGAATAAGATAAGAAAATAAAGCTGTGACCGACCCTTACCCGACTTAAGGTGTTGTGTGTTTTATTGGCCGGCTGCGAGGGTGGTTTGGTGGGGGGTTTATAGAGTTCAGTCTCGGCAGTTGCAGTGCCCGGGGTGCCGTGGTTGCTACGGGGGTGACCCTTTCCCCCTCCAGGGCCCTCTAAGGTGATTTTCCTTTATGTCCCAGGGGTAGGAGTGCCAAGGGGTATTTAGACCACTTAAGTCTTTGGTGGGATTGTCACGGTGTTCCTACCTCGTGAGATGAACAGGCCCCAGGCGGTGGCTCCGGCTGCAGAAAATTACTAGTAGTAATAATTGAGGGTCGTCAGATGGTAATGATGCGCAGACTTTTGGGAATGGTCCAACGTAGTTTTATTGACTTAACTTTGAATGCAAATAACTCAGTTCATCCTTCAGCTTGGTGTCCAGCAAGTGCAGCTTATTGCTTATACTTGGCAGATGCTTGGAAATTCAAGTTTCAGGCTTCCTGTTCTAAGCTGAGGTTACCTCTTAAGTCTGGCTTCACTTGAGAGTATTGGTCTGCCTTATTGCTGACTATATTACTCTGTTTATAGTAATAATAACTTCGTGGCACTCTGCTGTTGGAGGCTGGAGATCTGGGTCCCACTCCGAAAATTCAATAATAAAATATTCCAGCCAAAGTTCAATTGAGTGTTGGCAAACCTTTATTGATTACACGGCCCAAAAAATATGTGACGTTTCGGCCACAAATGGCCTTTATCAAACTGTGGCATAATAAACAAATAAACAAATAACAATTAGAGGTAATACAATACGTGGTATGACCAAGGAGTAAGACAAAATCTGCAAAAGTATCAAAACTAAGTATCTTTTGTAACTCTGAACAGATTATATCCGTCTAAATAGTATAACATCCAAATTAGATAGGTATGTATTTCCATGGATGGAATATCTAGGCGATATTTAAGGTAAGTAGCAGGTAGGTATATTGAACGCAATGTATGTGACGTACAAGACATCCTATATGTTACATTATTTACATTATATCACATTATATACATTATATACATAACTCAGGAGTACCAAGAGAACTCTAGTCTGCTGGAATATAGAAAAAGAACTCTAGTCTGCTGGCATATAGCAAAAACTGGAGGTATCAAGTGGAGGGCACACTCATATATATAGGACCAGTATATATGGCATATTTGGATCTGAGAAACGTCATAGCGTTACCTGGTGCCGTAATGTACAGGTGGATGTGGAATGGCAGCGCTGGGTAGTATGGAGCGTCTGCTCTCTGAAGTGCGCTCCATCCACGTGGTGTCAGCGTGTATTTAAAGTAGAAAAAGGCGCGCTGTGTTGAAAGTGGAGAGCTGAGCATGCGCACTAGACAGAGGTGCGTGTCAAGCTTCTTTGTGGTGGGAAGAGCGCTGTGCAGAATTGTAATTGCGAGAATGTGAAAGAATAGTCGTAGAGGGAGTATGCCATCGCAATCTCCAATCAGAGGGGATATATTATAAATGTATTATAAGGGAATGAAATGTGTAATATATAGTATAACTATACAGTATATGCACCAGTAATATACGTAAGCGTATGTCACAATATGATCCAGAAAAATATCTGGATCATAGTATGACACAATTGCTCACAGAACATACCGGATACACTATGATATTAATGGACTGTGGAGGAAGTATGTTATCAGGATGTATAAAGTTTATACATCCTGTACGAGAAAGGATACTGATTTTACGGAAAAGGATACTTATTATTCAAAATTGGCACCAGGTATCATCATGACTGGGTCTGTGGAGACAAAATATTAGATCAATTAACCTAATGTACAGTAAGCCGATTAGTCAAGAAATCACATTAGACATTAGTATCAGTTTAAGTGTTGGGTTTCATATTCACGGTTCATCCCTTTGGGTTCCAAGCTACTCAGCCTGTGTATCCAATAGGCTTCTCGTCTGAGTAATTGTTTAATCCTATCTCCTCCCTTCCTAGATGGTCTGACATGTTCGATAACTTGGAATTTCAGCTGTGCAAGATTATGGCCTGCTGTGTGAAAATGAAAGGGAACTGGCAAAAGCAAGTTTTGCTTCCTGATGCTGGATTTGTGTTGGCATATACGATCTTTTATTCTCTGTGATGTTTCTCCAACATATATTTTGCCACATGGGCATTTTAATAGATAGATTACGTGACTACTGTCACAGGTGAAGAATTCCTTGATAGGAAACCTTTTGCCAGAAGAAGGGTGGTAGAAATCGGATCCTTTCAGTACGTGTGCACTGAGCACAGTGCATGCATGGATAAGTGCCAACCTTTGGTGTGCCTAAGAATGTTTGTCTTGGCATCTGTCTGAGAGGACCGATGTCAGCTTTTACTAGTAGATCCCTTATGTTGTTAGGACGCCGTGTACATGTCAAGATCGGGTTCTGGAATTCAGTAATGTGTGGGTACGCTCTTTTAAGAAGAGACCAGTGATTACGGATGCTCTTGACTATCTTCATGGCTGAGGGATGGAATGTGTGGACGAATGGGATGCACGGTTGATTCCCATTGGGTCTGGGTTTATTGTGGACCTTTTTCTTTTGAAGAAAGTGTTGTGGATAGCCCCTGTCCCTGAAGCGCTGTGCCATTTCCGCTAGTCTCGTCTGTCTCAATGGTTCAGTTTTCACAATGCGGTGTATTCGTTCGAACTGTGACCCGGGGAGTGATTTCTTTATGTGGGGGGAATGGAAACTGGAGAAATGTAAAAGGTTATTGCGATCAGTTGGTTTTCTATAGAGATCTGTAGTTAATATTCCTGTTGGTTGTTTGATGACTATTGTATCTAGCAAATTGATGGAAGTAGTGTCATGATGGATGGTGAATTGAAGTTCAGGATATATTGAATTCAAAAATGTATGAAACTCAAGTAATTGGTCCAACGGGCCCTCCCAAATGCAAAATATATCATCAATGTAGCGCTTCCAGGTTCGAACATATGTAACAACCAGTACATTGAGATAAAGGAAACTTTATTCAAACTGTGCCATGTATGCATTTGCATAGGGAGGTGCCACGTTGGACCCCATCGCGGTCCCCTGTCGCTGCAGGTAAAAATTGTCCTGAAAAAGAAAGTAATTGTTGTATAGTATTAGTCTTAATATATCCATACAGAATGTAATGGCTAAAGGATCCATATTGTTAGTTGTAAGGAGATTCTCAACTGCAGTCATGCCTTTGTCATGTTTGATGGAAGTGTAGAGACTCTTGACGTCCCAAGTCACCAGTATTGAGGAGGCAGGTAGTGGGGGTGTGTTCTCAAGTAATGTTAAGAATGACGTGGTGTCTAGAAGGAACGATCTGGTTTGTTTGATAAATGGAGTCAGGATTTTTTCAAGGAATATAGCTAGAGGGGCAAGAATGGAGTTGGTGGATGCCACTATGGGGCTACCGGGTGGGTTATGTAGATCCTTGTGAACTTTTGGTAATATGTATAGTACTGGGACAATTGGGTGTTTGTTCATTAGAAAAGTTACAGTGATCTCATCAATCACCCCTAGTTGACCATAATGGTTCACCTTATGCTTTATTACATTGGTAATTTCAAGAGTTGGATCTTTATCCAATTTTTGGTAGACCGCAGTGTCACTGAGTTGTCGTTGTACTTCGGTGATGTATTGGTGTTTATCCATGATTACCAATGCCCCTCCTTTGTCCGCCGGTTTAAATATGATGTCTTTTCTGTTTTGTAAAGTTCTTAAAGCTTGTCGTTCAGTACTGATTAGATTATGAGTAAATTTCAATTTCCCATTCTGGACCTCCTTCTGGAATTGTGCCACGTCCTTTTGGACCAAGCCAATGAAGGTTTCAATAGGTGGTTGGTTCTTTGGGGGCATAAAGTGACTTTTGTTACGTAGTCCCAAATCTTTGATGGATAAAAGGGCAGTTGGTGGTACAGCGATCAGTTTTTTATATGGGGCCTCCTTGGAAGGATCAGCTGCAAAATGTGCTTTCAGTCTGATGTTTCTGAAAAATCTTTGCATATCCAACTCAAGTTTGAAGGTATCCACCTGACCCGAGGGGCAGAAGGAGAGGCCTTTGTCTAGGACAGATATTTCAGCTGGTCCTAGTGTCTGTGAAGAAATGTTAATAATTAGGGAATTTACCTGTGATCTTGTGGTGATCTGGGATTCATTTCTTGCTATACTGGTAGGTCCTATTCCCCGTCCTCTTCTGGCTCGAGGAGGTCGTTGGCCTGAGGATTTAAGATACGGTTGATGTTCACCGTATCTTAAATCCTCAGGCCAACAACCTCCTCGAGCCAGAAGAGGACGGGGAATAGGACCTACCAGTATAGCAAGAAATGAATCCCAGATCACCCCAAGATCACAGGTAAATTCCCTAATTATTAACATTTCTTCACAGACACTAGGACCAGCTGAAATATCTGTCCTAGACAAAGGCCTCTCCTTCTGCCCCTCGGGTCAGGTGGATACCTTCCAACTTGAGTTGGATATGCAAAGATTTTTCAGAAACATCAGACTGAAAGCACATTTTGCAACTGATCCTTCCAAGGAGGCCCCATATAAAAAACTGATCGCTGTACCACCAACTGCCCTTTTATCCATCAAAGATTTGGGACTACGTAACAAAAGTCACTTTATGCCCCCAAAGAACCAACCACCTATTGAAACCTTCATTGGCTTGGTCCAAAAGGACGTGGCACAATTCCAGAAGGAGGTCCAGAATGGGAAATTGAAATTTACTCATAATCTAATCAGTACTGAACGACAAGCTTTAAGAACTTTACAAAACAGAAAAGACATCATATTTAAACCAGCGGACAAAGGAGGGGCATTGGTAATCATGGATAAACACCAATACATCACCGAAGTACAACGACAACTCAGTGACACTGCGGTCTACCAAAAATTGGATAAAGATCCAACTCTTGAAATTACCAATGTAATAAGGGATAAGGTGAACCATTATGGTCAACTAGGGGTGATTGATGAGATCACTGTAACTTTTCTAATGAACAAACACCCAATTGTCCCAGTACTATACATATTACCAAAAGTTCACAAGGATCTACATAACCCACCCAGTCGCCCCATAGTGGCATCCACCAACTCCATTCTTGCCCCTCTAGCTATATTCCTTGAAAAAATCCTGACTCCATTTATCAAACAAACCAGATTGTTCCTTCTAGACACCACGTCATTCTTAACATTACTTGAGAACACGCCCCCACTACCTGCCTCCTCAATACTGGTGACTTGGGACGTCACGAGTCTCTACACTTCCATCAAACATGACAAAGGCATGACTGCAGTTGAGAATCTGCTTACAACTAACAATATGGATCCTTTAGCCATTACATTCTGTATGGATATATTAAGACTAATACTATATAACAATTACTTTCTTTTTCAGGACAATTTTTACCTGCAGCGACAGGGGACCGCGATGGGGTCCAACGTGGCGCCTCCCTATGCAAATGCATACATGGCACAGTTTGAAGAAAGTTTCCTTTATCTCAATGTACTGGGTGTTACATATGTTCGAACCTGGAAGCGCTACATTGATGACATATTTTGCATTTGGGAGGGCCCGTTGGACCAATTACTTGAGTTTCATACATTTTTGAATTCAATATATCCTGAACTTCAATTCACCATCCATCATGACACTACTTCCATCAATTTTCTAGATACAATAGTCATCAAACAACCAACAGGAATATTAACTACAGATCTCTTTAGAAAACCAACTGATCGCAATAACCTTTTGCATTTCTCCAGTTTCCATTCCCCCCACATAAAGAAATCACTCCCCGGGTCACAGTTCGAACGAATACACCGCATTGTGAAAACTGAACCATTGAGACAGACGAGACTAGCGGAAATGGCACAGCGCTTCAGGGACAGGGGCTATCCACAACACTTTCTTCAAAAGAAAAAGGTCCACAATAAACCCAGACCCAATGGGAATCAACCGTGCATCCCATTCATCCACACATTCCATCCCTCAGCCATGAAGATAGTCAAGAGCATCCGTAATCACTGGTCTCTTCTTAAAAGAGCGTACCCACACATTACTGAATTCCAGAACCCGATCTTGACATGTACACGGCGTAATAACAACATAAGGGATCTACTAGTAAAAGCTGACATCGGTCCTCTCAGACAGATGCCAAGACAAACATTCTTAGGCACACCAAAGGTTGGCACTTATCCATGCATACACTGTGCTCAGTGCACAAACATACTGAAAGGATCCGGTTTCTACCACCCTTCTTCTGGCAAAAGGTTTCCTATCAAGGAATTCTTCACCTGTGACAGTAGTCACGTAATCTATCTATTAAAATGCCCATGTGGCAAAATATATGTTGGAGAAACATCACAGAGAATAAAAAATCGTATATGCCAACACAAATCCAGCATCAGGAAGCAAAACTTGCTTTTGCCAGTTCCCTTTCATTTTCACACAGCAGGCCATAATCTTGCACAGCTGAAATTCCAAGTTATCGAACATGTCAGACCATCTAGGAGGGGAGGAGATAGGATTAAACAATTACTCAGACGAGAAGCCTATTGGATACACAGGCTGAGTAGCTTGGAACCCAATGGGATGAACCGTGAATATTAAACCCAACACTTAAACTGATACTAATGTCTAATGTGATTTCTTGACTAATCGGCTTACTGTACATTAGGTTCATTGATCTAATATTTTGTCTCCACAGACCCAGTCATGATGATACCTGGTGCCAATTTTGAATAATAAGTATCCTTTTCCGTAAAATCAGTATCCTTTCTCGTACAGGATGTATAAACTTTATACATCCTGATAACATACTTCCTCTACAGTCCATTACTATCATAGTGTATCCGGTATGTTCTGTGAGCGATTGTGTCATACTATGATCCAGATATTTTTCTGGATCATATTGTGACATACGCTTACGTATATTACTGGTGCATATATAGTTATACTATATATTACACATTTCATTCCCTTATAATACATTTATAATATATCCCCTCTGATTGGAGATTGCGATGGCATACTCCCTCTACGACTATTCTTTCACATTCTCGCAATTACAATTCTGCACAGCGCTCTTCCCACCACAAAGAGGCTTGACACGCACCTCTGTCTAGTGCGCATGCGCAGCTCTCCGCTTTCAACACAGCGTGCCTTTTTCTACTTTAAATACACGCCGACACCACGTGGATGGAGCGCACTTCAGAGAGCGGACGCTCCATACTACCCAGCGCTGCCATTCCACATCCACCTGTACATTACGGCACCAGGTAACGCTATGACGTTTCTCAGATCCAAATATGCCATATATACTGGTCCTATATATATGATTGTGCCCTCCACTTGATACCTCCAGTTTTTGCTATATGCCAGCAGACTAGAGTTCTTTTTCTATATTCCAGCAGACTAGAGTTCTCTTGGTACTCCTGAGTTATGTATATAATGTATATAATGTGATATAATGTAAATAATGTAACATATAGGATGTCTTGTACGTCACATACATTGCGTTCAATATACCTACCTGCTACTTACCTTAAATATCGCCTAGATATTCCATCCATGGAAATACATACCTATCTAATTTGGATGTTATACTATTTAGACGGATATAATCTGTTGATAGTTACAAAAGATACTTAGTTTTGATACTTTTGCAGATTTTGTCTTACTCCTTGGTCATACCACGTATTGTATTACCTCTAATTGTTATTTGTTTATTATGCCACAGTTTGATAAAGGCCATTTGTGGCCGAAACGTCACATATTTTTTGGGCCGTGTAATCAATAAAAGTTTGCCAACACTCAATTGAACTTTGGCTGGAATATCTTATTATTATATTACTCTGTCTTTAGGGTACAGCAGAGCTGAAGGTGCTCTGCTGTCCTGCACATGTCCTCCCCAATTAGGGTACAGGGGACAACTCCCTGACTAAACTGTCATTTCCTCCTCACTGCAGGAAGTTGGAAGAACTTAACTTCTCTCCAGCAGAGGGGGTCAGAATGGACTAAGGACCGTACCATTCTGGTAAAACTACATCCGAATCTGCCAGAGTATTTACTGACACCTGCTGGTCCACCAGATACATATAAATGACATTACATACACATATAGACTATTGCGCTACTATGCTGGTACGTTCCTGCCTTGTGAGTAGGGTGTCCGATCTCTGTCATCCCCTCTCAGCAGACGAACAACCTATGTAAACCGCACTAAGCAACCATTTCTGACTGACTCTGAATATTCTGGCCACGAATACCAAAGAAAGCATGGGGGTGTCTTCACTCTGTAATCCCACCATTGTGAAATGATAAGCCCGCAAACGGAAGGGTGGCTTCAATCTGTAATCCCTTCCAAGCACCAAAGCCTGATAATGCTTTACGCTTTGTCACCTTGATGTCTATCAGTAGCTGCAAGTTATTTTTTTCCTGGAGGCGGTGCTCAAGGCCTCAGGACATAGTGAACTAGGAGGAGGAATCTACCTGTCCTACCAGAGTTCCAGTGAGAGACTATTCTCTCCTGACACATATAAGACACATCTATAGCAGCGAGGATAATCCTGAAGGAATGAGAGAAAACTGCTTGTGGCTCTGACACCTAGCTACCATGAACCGTTAGTGTGAAACGCCCTCAGAGGCAGCATATATATGTGAGGTAGAGACAAGTAAGGTGCTAACTATCTGGCTAAGTGCATGACCATACATTAAAGTGCATTGGAGGACACATTGTGGCACCTGCAAAGAAACACACACAATGGGCAATATTCTTGATCGTTGCTGAAAGTTAAAATATTAGTGCAAACATTTAAGTGCAAATATATTAAAGACATAATATAGGATATCTGTGGTTACATTCAAGTCCATCTTTTCTTCTTCTTTGGTTTGAGACTGGAACAAAGTCCCAAATTCAATTGAAATTTGTAATCCACATGGGTAATAAAATAGGTTATAAATAGCTGAAAAGGTTTCTTGACAAACCCTTTTAAAAGTGATTTTCCAACAACCTGAAAAGGGGGTAAAAAGGATGTGGTGCGCAAACATGGCGCAACTTGGATTATTGCAGATGGGGAGAGTCCAGCCACACGTGTCCATCATGGTGGAGACTTAAAACACGGGCAACAGAAGAAATTAAAACATAGCCAACAGGTTCTCACCAGTCAGGGCTCAGTCCACGGGGTGGCTCCCATTAGTCCTGTAGTTCTTTGCAAATACTTGAGTGAGGGCTACCCTTAGTGGAAAGCCGGCACATCCTCCTCGTCGTTGCTGGAGCTGAACGACATAAGAGGGCGCTCCTGCCTCTGATAGGCCTCACGGTAGGCAGCGGCCATTCCCCAGCGTCCTCTTAAAGATAGATGTGGCACTGGTCGGGGCAGGGTCCCAGTGATCACACTGGTTACTGTGGTAGCCATTTTGGAACGGACCATGTAAGGCCCGGATGCTCCTGCCGGGCCCACTGGCGACCGAACCTCGGGTTGTAGAGGCTTGGCCAGAGGCCTACCCCGGGCAACAGATTGGGCTGTTGGTGCCTCCTGCATCAGGTGGTAGGTGGCCAGGGGGTTGAAAAAAAATTTGCTGCCTGTAATCTGACCCACCTGGAATGCTGGCGGTGGAGGAAGCTCGGGAATGAGTTGCTCCGGCTCGCCGAGAAGAGGTCTTGCTCCTGGCTGACTGTCTCCCGCTTCATCCTCTCGTGGACAGTGAGTAAGGGTGGCGGTCGCGGAGTGATCTTCCCATTCCTCTTGAGGTGCCTCCGGCCTCGGTGGTCTGGTGATGACCTTCACCCCGGTGGCAAAGGGGCCTTGTAGGCTCTTCATAGGCGTGAATTCTACGAAGTCGCCCTGGAGGGAGGTACGGCCTCTTCACGGAGTGACGATTAACGTAGAGCTCCTCAGCGGACTCGTCGTCTGTGATGAACCCCACGCCGCGGTCCACGCTAAACCAAAGCACAGTCCCGGTGCGCCTTTCGAGAGTCGGGTCACCACGTCGGGGATGTTCCAGCACCTCGACCACCCACTCTTCTACAACCCTTTTATAGTCCCACAAGGTAGTAACATTTTTAGTTACCACAGCAGGAACGATGGGGTTCTGTCGGAGGTCGTTATGTCGGGGCTTAATCATAATCATAAAAAATCAGGAAATAGAATAAAAAATCTGTAATCATAAAATAAAAGCAGATTAGAAAAAAAAGATATCTTTTGCTTTTACCTAGTAGCAAAAAAAATTGGGTGACACATTCCCTTTAACTCCTACCAGACCAGTTTGCTGATGGTGCAGTCACTGCTGTACCATTTAGTGGATTCTGTTGCCTGTAGGGAGCTGATGGTGTGCCCTCAGCTTTGCTGCAATATAACTAGCTACCATTATTTCTCCCTGCTTTGTATTGTATAAACAGCCGACACACTGACATACATAGCTATGGATAAACTCATGTTTGACAGCATTAACATACAGTGTATTTAAAAACACACCACTCTGGCATGATTTATGCTTTTTCATATTCCAAAGCTTCGAAAAAGTTTCCCTTATTGGGGATAGATGATGTTTAAACATGGTGTTATGAGATAAAAAATAGTGTGATTTCAGAGATGGTTTTCAGCGCTGCAGGGGGCATTGTGATACCCAAATGGACCAAGTTGTCCTCTACCAGTATACAAAATAACTGTTATCAAAATGAATAAGCTACGTAACCTTTATGTTCCATACCTTATGGCTGCTGTAACTTACTGCCTCTAACATTACAGCTACAAAGTTCCATACTATGCTTCTTATTCTTTCTCTACTGTTGCAGCCACTTGCGACTATTACTCTACCTTATAATATGGGTAGGCATTCTGCTCCCTTTAAGGCACAATGTATATGTATAAACAGGGACAGGAATCTGACCCTATTGAGTCCTAAATTTTGGATGCTTGGTCCCAACAAGCCATTGTTGTTTTTTCCATGACATTGTCCGTTTAACCCCTTCAGGACCCTGCCATTTTTCACCTTAAGGACCAGGCCATTTTTAGCAATTCTGACATGTGTCACTTTATGTGGTGATAACTTTAAAATGCTTTTACTCTTACAGGGCATTCTGAGACTGTTTTCACGTCACATATTGTACTTTATGACAGTGGTAAGTTTGAGTCAAAATATTTCATTTTTATTTGTTAAAGAAATACCAAATTTACCAAAAATTTAGAAAAATTAGCAAATTTCCCAATTTCAATTTCTCTACTTTTAAAATACATAGTAATACATCCAAAAATAGTTATTACTTTGCATTCCCCATATGTCTACTTCATGTTTGGATCATTTTGAAAATGACTTTTTTTTTTTTTTTTGAACATTAGAAGGCTTAGAAGTTTAGAAGCAAATCCAAAACCCACTTTTTAAGGACCAGTTCAGGTCTGAAGTCACTTTGTAATGCTTACATAATAGAAACCACCCAAAAATGACCCCATTTTAGAAACTACACCCCTCAAGGTATTCAAAACTGATTTTACAAACGTTGTCATCCCTTTAGGTGTTCCACAAGAATTAAAGGAAAATGTAGACAAAATTTCAGAATTTCACTTTTTTGGCAGATTTTCCATTTTAATCCATTTTTTTTACGGTAACAAAGCAAGGGATAACAGCCAAACAAAACTCAATATTTATTATCCTGATTCTGTAGTTTAGCAAAAAACAACCTATCTGTGATCGTAAATTGCTGTATGGGCACATGGCAGGGCGCTGAAGGAAAGGAACGCCATATGGTTTTTGAAGGGCAGATTTCACTGGGATAATTTTAAGTTGTCATGTCACATGTGAAGACCCCCTGAGTAGAAACTCCAAAAAAATGACCCCATTTTGGAAACTACGGGATAAGGTGGCAGTTTTGTTGGTACTATTTTAGGGTACATGGATCTCAGAGACTTCCATAGAAGGCAACCCCGATGTGCCATCGGGTCCCCATCACTGCAGAACGGGGACCTGATGGGGAAGCAGAGGGCACACGTACCCTCCGCAAACCCCGTGCACGCTGCGGTCAGCTTTGACAATGGCATACAAGGGGTTAATACGCCGGCATCGTTGTTTTTACCGATGCTGGCGTATGCAGCAGGGGTCCAGCTCTCAGTAACTGCCCTGGTCCTTAAGTCATTGCCAGCAGTGACATACACGTATGTCATGGGTTCTTAAGGGGTTAATCACCAGTGTGTTTTTAGACTATTCATTAATGAATTACCCCAGACCTGGGGGTATCTGTAATCATTTTATGTGTTGTGTATGTGTTACGATATCTGTTCACATTTTCTATTGTCTGCCATGTGGGCTGGTTGCCGTGATGTGTGTACTGGCCGTGAATACTTGTGGTGTGAATATGACCATTGTGGCTGTAGCTCATCTCTGTTCAGTAAGGCAGAGGTTAATTGCCCTTGATTTCTGTGTGCTCTGTGCTCCTTGTAGGGTGTGAGGCAGTGACAGGTGCCGTTTTCGATGGGAGATGTGTCACCCAGAATACTGCAGGAAGCATACTAAAAATAAGGTTTTTTTGTTTCACCGGGAGCGTGCCACCAAGGTGCCTAGCCTTGGTGGAGTAAAGGCCAGCAAACTGTGTGTTCACTGAGGTAGTCAGTGAACACCTTTATATTTAGCATAGCTGTTTCCAGCTAGTCGGGGCCTGGCTTTTACTGGGAACGGGCAATGTGCTGGGTGGGTGCCTGCTCCCCATGCTCCAGTCCGGTACTTGGGGCATGCTCACGTCCAGGGTTCTTATTTAATCCTGCTGCTAGACTTAGGTGTGTCTCAGTCTGGGAAGTGAGCAGTCAGTGTGAGGTAACACTGACTGTGTGTGCTGCATTTATTTGACCTGGCTGCGATCCGGGGGTATTGGCTGTATCGACTTGAAGGCCTAATAAACAGGACTTTGATGAACTTTGTGGTGTTCCTGCCTCTTTACACTGGTCAGGTCAGTACGATTCCTTTCATTTGGTGGAGGATGCAGGCAATAGACCAGTGAGGCAAACGCCGTTGTGCATGTCCTGGATAAAACCGGACAAGTTTTGTCCTATGCCAATAGACAAGATGGAGGTAGTATTACAGCCTGGCTAACGCCCAACAGGCTGAGTGCAATGCCCAACAGCAAGCAGCGAACACCCTACAGGAAGCAGCGTACATCCAAAAGCAAAAGACTAACAACCTGTTGATTCAACAGATTGCAACCCTGCAAGAGACTCTGCGTTCACCTCAGCAAGTGACCCCACCAGCGGTGACCCCGTTTCCATCTACAGCCTGGGATAAAGTCCGGTCAGTGCTGAGGAAAATGAGTCCAGAGGACGAGGAGAAGGCCTTCCTCACAGTATTTGAAAGAACGGCTGAGCAGGAAAACCTGCCTTCTGACCAGTGGGCTGAAGTGGTGGCACTGTTCCTGGTAGGAGATGCCCAGAAAACCTACTTTGACCTCAGCTATGAGGACGCCCAGGACTATGAGAAACTCAAAGGTGAAGTTTTGGCTTGGATGAGGGTCAACACGTATGGGTGGGTGCAAAGGGTGTACCAGTGGGCTTTTTCAGAGTCCCGGCCTGCCAGGTCTTAGGCATATGACTTGTTGCACCTGGTGAAGAAGTGCCTGAGACTATGAGCCCCGCCCAAATGATTGAGAAGGTGGTAATTGACTGTTTTGTGCGCACTCTGCCGGTTGCAATTCAGTGCTGGGTGGGTCAAGGATACCCAGGAAACCTTGACCAGTTGGTTAGCCTGGTCAAGTGGTACATGGTGACCCAGGACTTGATGGTGGGCTCTGCTCATATGAGGGAGATGCACCAGCCCCGCCGCCCAGCCTAAGGAGCCTGGAAAAGGGTCCTGACTTCCTATGGGTCGTAACGCAAATCAAGTTCCTGTTAGGAGAGTCCCGGGGACCCACAAGGCCACTGTGATTCGATGATGGCGCTGCCAAGGTCCGGGAAATGTGGCTGCAAACTGCCCCTTGACTTCTGAACCCATGGACTGTGGGTTTGCTCGCCGGTCCTCATTCTATGCCCGGTCTGTGTGAGCTGCTGACCCCCTGGTGGCTGCTGATATACCTCCCTTGTGTCAGATCTCTATTAACGGGCACCAGGTCAAGGCACTGCTGGATTCTGGGAGCCTGATGACCCTCGTGCATGAGTCACTGATTTCATAAAAAATCCCAGAAAAACTAAATTTACACCCCACATAGGAGTGTCATCAAACATATAGAAAAAATGCAAGAAAGGATGGAGACAGTTCTGCTGATTGTCCGGGAACACATGGAAGCGACACAACTGGCTCAGCCGGGTATACAACCGGGCAGCCCGGGTAAGGACCTTTAACCCAGGTGACTGGGTACTTGTATCCACGGTCGACAGTAAGTTCCTTGCAAGGTGGCAAGGACCCTACGAGGTGATAGAGAAAGTGGGGACAGTAAATTACAAGGTACGTCAGGTAGGTCGACGAAAGCGGGAGCAGGTGTACCATGTTAATTTGCTGAAGCCCTGGAAAGATAGGGAAAGTCTGTCTGGGGACAGCCCACTCTATGTTTTAACTGCGGGGAAGGCTCCATCGCCATTGGCCGTCTCGGAGAAAGCTTCCGCCGCTGTGAAAATAGCGGATGGCCTGTCTACTAGACAGGTTCAGGAGGCCACAGAGTTCGGGCCGGGCCGATGAGTTAATAGAATGATTAGGACAAGCTTGGTACGTTTCGTTCTTGGACCTCACAAAAGGGTACTGGCTGGTGCCCTTAACAAAGGCTGCAAAAGAGAAAACTGCCTTTATCACCCCCGAAGGGCTGTATCAATATAAGGTGTTGCTCTTTGGCTTACATGGCATCCCTGCCACATTCCAGCGGTTAATGAATGTCAGTATTAGAGATGAGAGAATCGAAGCTGACGAAATGGAATTTGTTACGAATTTAATGGAAAATTCGATTTCCCACGAAAGAAAATTTCATGGCTCTTTGTAGTAACAAATATTTTTTTTTTTTCCCCCTAAAATGGCCGCAAGCACATGGCATGATATGGGGGATGGATTTCTGGGACAAAGAAGTAAACACCCACAAAGTGATCACATGCAGACATGTAGCCAACTAGCAGACAGCCAGGTCCTGTGGTGTCACAGCCCTACACATAGCTCTGCAGCGCTGGAATCCGCCATTTGCAATTGATTTTAGACCAGAGACAGACATCAAGAGAGATAGGGCAAGTGATAGAAAAACGTTGCTAAAGAAAAGAAATGAGGAGATCAGGGATAGATAATCTGAATTGCAGGGATAGGAGAGGGACGATTTCTAGACAGAATCCATAGGGGATTATCAGGCAGTGAAATTGCTATTCTGGTACACTGAGCAGCAGTGACTGGGCATTGGGGTTAGCCTGTTATACAGCACTGCACTCTGTTCTAAAGGCTATTTTGGGGTGCTTTATTCAAAGAAGCACCACTAGTGTCCCTTGTTGCAGTGCAGTAAGAGGGTCAGAGTCTTGTTTGGGGTACATTAAAAAAAAATAAATAAATAAATATATATATATATATATATATATATATATATATATATATATATATATTGTATATCTTTTGGGTTGTGTTTGGGGGAAAAACATATATAATCCGTGATTGGCAGATTGTAAATGTGAAAGAAATAGTTGCGGCGTCATTCGCCATACAAACAGACAAGCGCCATATAGTGCTAACTTCTTCAGTGTAGTTGAATTGCCAAAAAAACAGTGAATCCATGTTTGTGGGGTTGTTCATTTTAAATAACTATTTGCGGCTTTATTCGCCATACAAACAGACAAGCGCCATATAGTGCTAACTTCTTCAGTGAAGTTGAATTGCCAAAAAAACTGTGAATCTGTGTTTGTGGGGTTGTTCATTTTAAATAACTATTTGCGGCGTTATTGGTCATACAAACAGACAAGCGCCATATAGTGCTAACGTAGTCAGTGAAGTTGAATTGCACAAAAAAAAAAAAAACCCGTGTTTGTGGGGTTGTTCATTTTAAATAACTATTTGCAGCGTCAGTTGCCATAGAAAAAGAAAATTGTCATATAGTGTGTAGTGCTGTGCAGTAACCCATTGTACTGCAGTTCAGCAACCCATTGTTAACCCACTCTGTGGGTGACGGTATTTCTTAAAGAAATAGTTAATCAGCTGTGCAAGGCAGTGAGCAAAGTATATTTTTTGGGGGGGATTCTTAATTTTCTTTTATTTTAAATTTTTTTTATCAAACAGTAAGTCAGACAGAGGGGTGACAGGCCCTTCACAGGGAGGAGCAGTGGCACAAATTTTTCAGGAATAGGTACAGGTCTCAGCAGAGGAAGGGGACAGTGCATTAGGGGTCACTCGGCGAGGCCACAGCTACCAGTGTCATCTAGTGGTCATGTGTTGACCACCAACCCAGATGTTCTTGAATGGTTGACTCGGTCATCCACTTCCTCCCAGATGACATCTGAAACCCCCAGCCAAGAGTCGGTGGGTTCATCAGACACAACCCTTAGTTGGCATGGGCCCAGAGCAGCTCCAGTGCCCTCACCTGTCCTCAACCTGCCTCTGTCCTTTTCGGTTCCCTCAGCCAGAGACGTACTATATGCTATGGGCTCTGCGCCACTATACAGCGAGGATGAACTACTTGAGAACAGTCAGCGGCTACTGGGAAGCCAAGAGGTGGGGCAGAAATCCGCTCCTTCCAGTAGGCGGTCAAGTACTGATGAGGAGAGTGTAGTGGAAGGTGATGTTGAGAGCGGTCAGGCTTTGTACACCGAGACAGTTGAGGACATTAGCGACATGCAAACTGTAGTTGATGATGATGTAGCCGATCGCACTTGGAAGCTGGGTGAAGCAAGGGCTTCATCATCATTATCATCATCTGCAGACGAGACTGACAGCTTGCGCGTCAGGCAGCAAGTCGGTAGTGTGGCCATTAGTCAGCGGAGTGGCAGCAGTGCGAGGTCGGGAGCCAAACGGGCACGGGGTAGACCGCACTCTTCGCAGGTGCTTTCCGGCCTTGAAAAAAGCGGTGAAGGGGCTCAGCCAGGCAGCGGAGGTACCACTCAGTCAGTGCGGAGTGTTGGTGGTAAAATCGCCTACTCGGAGGTGTGGAATTTTTTTGTTAAGACGCCTGAGGTGAACATGGCTATATGTAGAATCTGTGGTCAGAAAGTGAACCGTGGCCAAGGTTCTAATGTTGGCAGCACGGCCATGCGCCAACATATGCAGCGTCACCACAAAGTGGCCTGGGAGAACCGTGGCTCAGATGTGGCTGTCCAGTCGTCAGCAGCAACAGCAGCATCACTCAGTGGCACGCATCCCATTTCAGGCAGTCAAGGCTCCAGCACCTCTGCCGAAGGGAGATGTCTGTCATTATCTACCGCTTCAGATGCTCCTGCTCCTCCTCCTCTTATTCCTCGCCACTCATTATGGCAGCAGTCGTTCACCGAGGCGATTGCAAACAGACCGCAGTACGCGTCCAGCCATCCTACAGCGCAGAAGCTGACCATGCTCCTGTCCAAGTTGCTCGTGCTGCAGTCCCTCCCTTTTCAACTGGTGAACTCTGCACCGTTCAGAGAACTGATGGCTTATTCTGAGCCGAGGTGGAGAGCCCCAAGCCGTCATTTCTTTGCCAAAAAGTCAGTCCCAGCCCTGCACAAATATGTAGAAGAGACGGTGGCCCAGTCCTTGAGCCTGTCGGTGTCTGCCAAAGTGCACGGCAGCGCCAACGTGTGGAGTTGTAACTACGGTCAAGACCAGTACATGTCCTTTATGGCCCACTGGGTCAATGTGCTTCCTGCCCAGCCACACGAGCAACTTGAACAGGTGACACCACTTTCTCCTCCTCATTGTCAAACTGCTGATCCTGCGCTAATGTCCGGCTCCTTCTCCACCACCTCAGCCTCCACTGCAGGGCCAAGTCATAGTGCTCCTCCAGAGTAACACATGTGCAGGGCACAGCAGTGTCACGCAGTTCTACGCCTGGTTTGCCTGGGCGAACAAAGTCACACAGGGGAGGAACTGCTTCGCGTCATGAAAGAAGAAATCGATTGCCGGCTTTCTCCGCGACAACTAAAAATCGGAACCATGGTGACAGATAACGGAAAGAACATGGTGTCCGCGCTGCGCCAAGGAGGGCTGAGTCATGCGCTCTGCATAGATTCATAAAAGGGACCCTATCTGGGTTTTGGTTTGTTAAACACTAATCACCTCAAAACAGCCTGAAAGGCCAATAACCAATTGCTAACCCAGATAACTAACTAAGTGCTTTACTAGCACTTAGTTAGTTATCTGGGATAACAATTGGTTATTGGCATTTCAGGCTGTTTTGAGGTGATTAATGCGCCCTGCATGGCACATGTATTTAATCTGGTTGTCAAACGGTTCGTCAAGTCTTATACCCAACTGCAAAACATTCTAAAAATGGCCAGGAAACTTTGCATGCACTTCAGCCATTCCTACACCGCCAAGCACAACCTCCTTGAGCTGCAGTGGCAGAATGGCGTCCCCCAACATAGGCTGATATGTGACGTTTCCACCCGTTGGAATTCTACCCTCCATATGTTGGACCGACTGTACGAACAGAGAAAGGTTATAAACAATTTTCTAATGATCCAAGCGGACAGGAGTACTCCCCTGTGTAATTTTGATGTCAGCCAGTGGTAGCTCATGCGTGACACCTGCCGCTTGCTCAGGCCCTTTGAGGAGGCCACGTTATTTGTCAGTCGCCAGGACTACGGTATGAACACCGTCATTCCACTGCTTCATGTCCTGGAACAGATGCTGCAAAATCTTTCTGGTCAGGGGACTGGAGACGTGGAGACTGCATCTCACGGCCAAATGAGTCCGGTGGGGGCTGAACTGGAGGAGGAGGAGGAGGACATTGGAGCACAAGCATTTAGTGGTTTTTCTACCCAGGTGACAGTAGAGGAGGAGCAGGAGCAGCCAGAGGAGGTAGAGGGAGATGAGGAAGATGAGGCAGATGACCCAGAGACACCATGACAGTATACAGTGGAGTTGGAGGCAGGGGGCCTTGTTTTCACATGTTGAGAGGGAGGACAAACTGAAGTACTATGGAGACATCCTATGTAGTCAGTTGGCTGCTGCCTATCTGTGTTGTCGTCCATCCTCTTGCAGGTCTGACCGGGGGGTCCCTCAGCGCTCACGTACCACTGCCACGGCTGCTGTGGGGGTGTCGGGGGTTAGGAGCAGTACCAGCTCCATCAGCAGCAACTTGAGTCTGGAGTCGCTGATGAGCAGCTTTCTTCACCCGCCAAGTGTGGAAAGTACCAGCAGCAGCAGAAGCAGCAGGTAGACCAGGAGCAGACCCTGAACCAGCAGGTGGTGGTCTACTTGGACAGCACCCTGCCAGCCAACATTGAAGATCCACTGGACAAACTGGATTTGCAACTGGCCGAGTTTGCACTGGAGAAGCTGTCCTGCCCGGCTAGTAGTGTGACATCAGAGCGGGTGTTAAGTGCGGCGGGGACCATAGTTACCCCAAGGAGAACTAGCCTGTCCTTCCAAAATGTGGAAAGACTCACCTTTGTCAAGATGAATCAGGCGTGGATGAGCCAGGATTTCCACCCACCAATGCCTGATGCATCAGAATAGATCAGCCATGATGCGTCACCCAAACATTGACAAATGAGACTGTATTCTTCAGGCTACCTGCCTCAGCCACTCTTATGATGCTGCCACCCGCCTGATGCCACACATCTACCAGCTGCTCCTTCTACCAGCCAGCATCTTTACCAGTGACAGGTATTGCCACCTACATCTCTACTCTGTCACTGACCCAATCTGTAGCCTTCTGATGCTGCTGCCACCTCAACAATCAGGTCTCCTCATGCTGCTACTGCTGTCACCTCCAGGCTATGTCACCATGCCACTCTTTGGCCTGATGATGCTGCTGCCGCTACGTCAAAATTAGGTAATTGTGCCACTCTGTGGCCTACTCATGCTGCTGCCACCTGGCCACACTGTTGCCATGCCACTCTATAGTCTGCTGATGCTGCTGCCACTGCTATCTTCAACCTGTCTGGGGGGGCTCTGCTTGTATAAGCGTGTAATAGAACAGTTTCTGTCGAAATGTATGTGGAATCAGCAGAGGCGTTGCTAGGGTCTCAAAAGATCCGGGGCCCAAGCCCCAATGAATATGGCCCTCAGTCACACCCCCCGGCATAAAAACCCCTACAGTCACCCCCCCAACCGGGGCCGGTTTTAGACAAAATGTGGCTCTGGGCAAAATCAAAAGTGGGGCCAAAAATTTTGTAATAATGCGCTAACAACACAGTTACTGTATTTTTCGCTTTATAAGACGCACCACAGATTTTAGAGTAGCAAAATAAGAAAAAAATATTTTTCATCAGACCTCAGATCACCTTTTCCGACCCCATCAGACCTCAGATCAGCCCACTCAGCCCCCATCAGACCTCAGATCAGCCCACTCAGCCCCCATCAGACCTCAGATCAGCCCACTCAGCCCCCATCAGACCTCAGATCAGCCCACTCAGCCCCCATCAGACCTTAAATCAGCCCACTCAGCCCCCATCAGACCTCAGATCAGCCCACTCAGCCCCCATCAGACCTTAAATCAGCCCACTAAGCCCCCATCAGACCTTAAATCAGCCCCACTCAGCCCCCATCAGACCTCAGATCAGCCCACTCAGCCCCCATCAGACCTTAAATCAGCCCACTCAGCCCCCATCAGACCTTAAATCAGCCCCCATCAGACCTCAGATCAGCCCACTCAGCCCCCATCAGACCTCAGATCAGCCCACTCAGCCCCCATCAGACCTCAGATCAGCCCACTCAGCCCCATCAGACCTCAGATCAGCCCACTCAGCCCCCATCAGACCTCAGATCAGCCCACTCAGCCCCCATCAGACCTCAGATCAGCCCACTCAGCCCCATCAGACCTTAAATCAGCCCACTAAGCCCCCATCAGACCTTAAATCAGCCCACTCAGCCCCCATCAGACCTCAGATCAGCCCACTCAGCCCCCATCAGACCTTAAATCAGCCCACTCAGCCCCCATCAGACCTCAAATCAGCCCACTCAGCCCACATCAGCCCCCATATGAGCCCACTCAAACCCCATATGCAGCGTCAGGTCATCGTGCGCATACTACGTCCTGACGCGGGATTTCTCTTCAGGCGCGCTTTCCACCCACGAAGATTGGTGAAAGCACCCTGTTCTGTAAATCAGCCTCATCCTGTACCAGGCTTCCAGGTTCATTGTTAGTATATCCCAGTTCAGGCCACTAGGTGGCAGCAGTGAACTGTGATATAATGATTTCAATACAGACTAATGGAGCAATTTACATCTGATGATTGTAAGTTGTGGTCCACTTAGGGGACTTAAAAAGTAAAAAAATAAAAAAAAAGTTTTGAAAATATTTAAAAAAACGTAAAATCACCCCATTCTCCACACAAAAAAAGAACAAAATGGCATTATAGGCATGCAAAAACACCCATACTTTTAAAATATTGAAAAAAAGTTCGCCTATATGGTGTAACAGAACACTTTATCTCCCAAGAAAATTGAATAAAAAGTAATAAACACACCCCAAAATGACAGGCTGTGTACTTAAGCTTTATTTAGCCTTTATTTTCAAAATTTCCGCTGGGGATTTGAACTCACAACCTACTACATTACAGGCATGTACCTCAACCACTGGGCTATTGAGCTCAGTGTTAGGTCAATGGTGAAAAACCTCATAGAGGTTTCTCTGATATTGAAAAACCTTCTAAGAGGTTCTCTTGCATTATACAAGAGAACTTCTATGAGGTTTTTCATCATTTGCTTAACACTGAGCTCCATAGCCCAGTGGTTAAGGTACTTGCCTGTAATGTAGAAGGGTGTGAGTTCAAAACTAGACTTATAAATATCTAAACTAGACTTATAAATATACAGGGTGTTCCCAAGCATAGTGGGAATACCCCTTTCACGTTCATAACACTAATTCCATATATGGACATAGCCATATATGGAGTCAAAGCAGGGACTCCTAACCTGGGAAATTCCCCACTCTGGGGTCCTGACTGAAGCAGGGGGCCCCCTTAGAGGATCGGGTTGCACTGCAGCTGTCTCCACCAGTCCAGAGGTTCGGGGCAGTGGTAGATTGATTCGGGGCCCTGGCCCCGGATAAAAAGCCCTAGCGATGCCCCTGGGAATCAGTGAATTGGTGTAAAAGGCGTGTGCTTTTGGCGCTTTAGTAGGATCTTGGGCCTCTGCACGATTCTTTATAGCTGGCGCTAACATTGACCTGTAAGGCTGAGTTCAAACTTGAGTTGTTTGGTGAGTTTTGCCTCTTAACTGCCCAAATACATAAAAGTGTGCAGCGATTCTAAGAGCGAAGCCTGTTATGTGCGTGTCACAATGGCTCACAGTATTCTTTCACTACCACAGTAGACTCCCTATTAGTGTTTGGCCGAGCATGCCTATGCTCGGGTCCGCTCGGTGTTCGGCGAACACCGAGTGTGCTCGAGCGCAATTCTGGCATTCACTGTAACGTTGATTTGTATGCTAATGCTACGCATTGAGCGAAAGGAGTAAAAGAGGAGAAGTCACGATTCTGACCTTTTCCTATTAACTAGACACTCTCCCCTCTTCCGAGCGGGGGGTGCCTGGTTTAGCCCCATTGACTAACATTATGCTTGAGTGCTCGGCCAGAGTACCCGAGCATACGAGCACTGAGGTGCTCACTCAACACTACTCCCTATGTGTTTTACTGCCAGGCACAGTGTTCTACACCACTATCAGGCTCCCTGCAACCCGGAAGTAGCCGTTTTTTAACGCGATTCGCAACGAATTTATTCGGATCGAGGCAAATCTTTTTGGAAAATTTGCCGAACCAGCCGAATCGAATTTTTTAAAAATTCGCTCATCTCTACTTACAACATATAAGGCCATCCACATCCTGTCCCCTCTTTACTTCTCTGACCTGCTTTCTTGATACGTCCCCACACGTAATCTTAGATCCTCACAGGACCTCCTCCTCTGTTCTCCTCTCATCTGTTCTTCACACAATCAACTACAAGATTTCTCACATGACTCTCCTCTACTCTGGAACTCACTACCTCAATATATCAGATTCCCCCCCAACATCCAAACCTTCGAGAGTAACCTGAAATCCCACCTTTTCAGGAAAACCTACCACTTACAATAGCATGCTGCCACCACACAGCCACTTTAGCAGCCTATACCCTCACTTACTGCATTCTCACCTTCCCTTGTAGATTGTAAACTCTTCCGGACAGGATCCTCTACCCCTCTGTACCAGTCTAACACTAGTTTGGAGTACTAGTTTGGGTTCAGACAGAAGTGCAGGACCTGATGACTTAAATGCATAGCTGTGTTGGTGGTGGAAGTAGCAGTAATTGCACTTGAAGCTATGGAGGTGGTGGTAAGGGCACTGGTAGCCATTATGACAGTGACACTCGGGGAAAGTACAGAGCAGAAAATCATGAAGTGGCCAATGAGCCCATGAAGACATGTTACAGTTTGAGAAAAGTGGTGAGAAGAGTAATAATTATGATAACTTGGAACTTGGGAACCAGATCGGGGTGGTTGAGGAGGAGGTGACATCGGAAGAGGTGGGTGGTGTTCATAAAGGAAATAAAGAGCATAGGCTATAAATAGCCATAGGCTTGAGTGACCTTATAATCATGGATCTGAAGTTGATTTGTTCAAATACTTACATTTTAATGCTGTTTCTATACCGCATTAAAATGTATGGGCTCCATGGAGCTAAAATTAGTTGTGCCCAAAGTTGCACAAGACTTTGATTAATTCCCACTGTACAGTATGTACAGTACAGACCAAAAGTTTGGACACACCTTCTCATTCAAAGAGTTTTCTGTATTTTCATGACTATGAAAATTGTAGATTCACACTGAAGGCATCAAAACTATGAATTAACACATGTGGAATTATATACTTAACAAAAAAGTGTGAAACAACTGAAAATATGTCTTATATTCTAGGTTCTTCAAAGTAGCCACCTTTTGCTTTGATTACTGCTTTGCACACTCTTGGCATTCTCTTGATGAGCTTCAAGAGGTAGTCACCTGAAATGGTATTCCAACAACCTTGAAGGAGTTCCCAGAGATGCTTAGCACTTGTTGGCCCTTTTGCCTTCACTCTGCGGTCCAGCTCACCGCAAACCATCTCAATTGGGTTCAGGTCTGGTGACTGTGGAGGCCAGGTCATCTGGCGTAGCACCCCATCACTCTCCTTCTTGGTCAAATAGCCCTTGCACAGCCTGGAGGTGTGTTTGGGGTCATTTTCCTGTTGATAAATAAATGATGGTCCAACGCAAACCGGATGGAATAGCATGCCGCTGCAAGATGCTGTGGTAGCACCCCCACACCATCACACCTCCTCCATGCTTCACGGTGGGAACCAGGCATGTAGAGTCCATCCGTTCACCTTTTCTTGCCATAATACAAATTCTAACAGTCTATTCAGTAGGACTATCAGCTGTGTATCCACCTGACTTCTGCCCAACACAACTCATGGTCCCAACCCCATTTATAAGGCAAGAAATCCCACCTATTAAACCTGACAGGGCACACCTGTGAAGTGAAAACCAATTCAGGTGACTACCTCTTGAAGCTCATCAAGAGAATGCCAAGAGTGTGCAAAGCAGTAATCAAGGCAAAAGGTGGCTACTTTGAAGAACCTAGAATAGTTTTGGTCCTGTAACTGACTAAATAAGTGTATTGTAAAGTGATTCTAACAGTAACATCTATCATCTGCATGTCATACTGACTCACAGTTACTGTTTCACTAGCACAATGTACTGCCTATGCATATTTCTGCAATGCACAGTGTTCTACACTACTATGCAGGCTCTCAGTAGCCAAGAAATACCTGTTTTTTAACGCGATTTGTCACAAATAAATTCGGACCAAATGAAATATTTTTGGGAAACATATGTAATGCCTGAAGAACCAGGTTTATTCCTTTCTGGACTATGCCCTTTCTCTAGCACATGCCCTGTTCTGTGAACCCAAGGATATATTTGTCAGAATGTTTAAAGAGGCTCTGTCACCACTTTGCAACCTATGTATTATAAGTACATAGGTTGCAAAGTGGTGACAGAGCCTCTTTAAGGCAAGGATCCATGAGGATATTCACACACCTATGGCTGAGAGCAATGAATAAACCTACCATCAGTGCTGGCCCAATCATGCCACTCAGGGGCAACAGTTCAGCTTGGGCCCCCCTTCCCTCAGTACTTGGTGGCCAGGAGCAGGAAAGCACATTGCCTTTGTGCTGCCTGAGGTAAAAATTGGAAGGGACCCCCCCCATGCCAAATTCTTGATATAACCCCTTCCTTCCAGCCAGAGGTGTATGTTGACCAGCATGCACTTTCTATCTCTGGGCCCCTCAGGCTTCTGCTACCTCTGCAACCTTGATGCCACTGCTGCCTGCCATCACGTTCCATACTGTATCGTTGCTGCTGCTCCATCTACTGCCACCTTACTACTACTACCCCTAAACAGCCATATAACTCCTTTTGCAAATTAAGTATTTTGTGCTTTAAGCTACACATTTCTCCTTTACATATATCTACAGAAACCAGCATTGTAATAGCGCAGCAACCGGTTTGACAAAGTGTTTTTGTTTATTCTATCTTAATTGATTTGAAATATATGTTTGCTACTGCAAACCTACAATTTTCGATTTTATAATTAAGATGTTATTTTACAATCCTAATTGGTTTGGTCATATTGCATCAACATCTTAAAAGGTAGTTATGCTTTGCTGAGGCTCACTGAAGTGATGTGCAATGATATATGGAAAAACAATTACTGTCACTCAGAACTGAGATGGAGTTGTATGCTTAGTGGTTTTTAAATAAGGTACATGTCGGGTAAGTTTAGAATGAATAAATGTTTAGCGTCATCCTCTTCTTCAATGAGCAAGGCAAGTATAAAGCTTGCTGGACAATAAAAAGCTTGATGTGAAGTGGTGATAACCAAATCGAAGCCAAACAAAAAAGCCAAAGGAATTTGCCACAAAGCCGAATTTTCTTGCACTTCATGGTAACAAATAAATTTTCCTCGAAATGGTGGAAAAAAATACATACCTCATCCATTTGCTAGCAAAGAGGGCGTCGCAGCCATGTTGATTGATTTAATCTTGCACAATGTCTTCGATCAAGATGGCCGCGGTGGCCTCTACACCATGTTCCAAATGATTATGCAAATTGGATTTAAGTGTCATAAAGATTAAATTTTTTGTTTTTCAATGAAACTCATTGATGGTATTGTCTCAGGGCTTGGATCACTGAAATCAATCTCAGATACCTGTGATAATTAGTTTTCCAGGTGAGCCCAATTAAAAGAAAACTGGATGTTCCACAATATTAACCCTTTCAGTCCCAGAGGTTTTTTTGGCTTTGCGTTTTCGTTTTGCGCTCCCTGCCTTCAAACAGCCATAACTGTTTTATTTTTCTGTTCACATAGCTGTATGAGGGCTTGTTTTTTGCAGGACAAGTTATACTTTCCAACTCCACCATGTAATATTGCATATGGTGTAGTGGGAAGCAGGAAAAAAAATTCCAAATCGGGTGAAATTGCAAAAAAAATGCTATTCCGCTACAGTTCTACGGGTTTGTTATTTACAGTGTTCGATGTTCATTAAAACTGACCAGTTACTTTCATTCTACTGGTTAGTACAAATCTGGCGATACCTAATATGTATAGTTTTTCCTGCGTTTTGAGAGTGATAAAATAATTATAAAGTTGGCCTTTTTTTTTGTCATATCTTGACCCCTATAACTTTTTGGTATTTATGTGTACGTACCTGTATGGGGGCTCATTTTTTGTGAGGCGATCTGAAGTTTTTATTGATACCATTCTGGGGTGTGTATGACTTTTTGATCACTTTTTATTTAATTTTTTTTAGAAAAAAAAAAAGCGACAAAAAACAGCGAATTGCCATTTGGACACTTTTTTCCGCCACACAATTCGCCGTATTGGAATTTTTTTATAATATTTTAAAAGTACGGGCGTTTTCGGTCACGGTGATACTCATGATGTCTATATTTATTGTTATTTAGGTATTTATTTTTTAATTATACGGAAAGGGGGGTGATTTAACCTTTTATATATTTTTTTTATATATATTTTTTTAATTTTTTGTGATTATTTTAAAGCTCAAATATAAGCAAATAGATTGTGTTTTTTATTTTTTCTTTATGAGCAATGAGTGTTTTTTAATTTTGAATTAATGACCGAATTTGCTCATTTCTTATCCTGGCCTGCCATCTAGTGGCCAGAATAAGAATTGCACATTGAAAGCTGTAAACCTCATCAGCGAGGTTTACAGCTTTCAGATCGTGTACAAACACCCCGATTGGCCACAACGCAACTAGACGCAACTAGATGCCGTGATCACGTGTGATCACGGCATCTAAAGGCCTATGAAGACGCCGCCGATGGCGGTAAGTACCCGCAAGTCTCTGCTGTTAGAAACAGCAGAGATTTGCCGGCCATGACGCCCGCCGCACATGCGAGCGGGCGCCATGTGTCCGCATCGCCCCAGCGCTGTACATGTACAGCGCTGGGAGTCTAAGGGTTAAGCAGGCCACTGTTTTCAAGTAAAATGGGAAAGAAAAAGGATCTCTCTGCTGCCAAAAAGCATCAAATAGTGCAATGCCTTGGACAAGGGATGAAAACATTAGATATTTCAGTAAAACTTAAGCGTGATCATCGTCATCATTTTTGATCTCTCATGGGGAGAGAGCTGGTAGGCCCCTTTAACATTCCTGAAGGTGTGAAAATGACCTCTGCAAAGTATATAGAGTTTCTGACAGACAACTTTCTTCCATGGTACCAAAAGCAGAAACATGCTTTCAGGAGCAAAATCATCTTCATGCATGACAATGCACCATCTCATGCTGCAAAGAATACCTCTGTGTCATTGGCTGCTATGGGCATAAAAGGAGATAAACTCATGGTGTGGCCACCATCTTCCCCTGACCTCAACCCTATAGAGAACCTTCGGAGTATCATCAAGCAAAAGATCTATGAGGGTGGGAGGCAGTTCACATCAAAACAGCAACTCTGGGAGGCTATTCTGACATTATGCAAAGAAATTCAAGCAGAAACTCTCCAAAAACTCACAAGTTTTGTGAAGGTGATATTAAAGAAGGTGATATTAAAGAACCCTTCTTTAATATCACCTTCAAGAATTGTGAAGGTGATATTAAAGAAGGGTTCCTATGATAACATGTAACTTGGCCTGTTAGGATGTTTTGGATTTAAATAGCTTTTTATTTCAGTGAATGTGACCTCCAAATGCTGCAAATTCCACAAATGAGCATTTTCAGTTCTTAAAAACATATAAAATGTTTAGGAACGCTACTGTGCATAATAATTTGGAACAGTGCACTTTGAGTTTTTTTAATTTTTGAAGAACATACTGTTATCATTGGGAGGTTTGTTCAATAAAATTTGATGTATACTCTAACGGGTGATGACTTATTATACTGACTGTCATTTGCACCGACCATTTAGGAAAATCAGAGATAAATATCATTCATAATTTAATAATTTGGAACATGGTGTACACGATCAAATGTATTAGATGATTTTTTTGTTTTTTATTTCTTTACCAGATTAACCCCTGAAAGCCCTTAATGTTAGGCCTCATGCACAGAACTTTCCGTGTCTGCTCAGTTGTTTTTGTGGATTGTATGCGGAATCATTTATTTCAATGGGTCAGCAAAAAAAAAACAAAAGTCACTCTGTGAGCATTCCATTTCCATTTTCGTATGTCCGTATATCTGTTCTGCACAGAAATAGAACATGTCTTATTATCGTCAGCATTACGGACAAGGATAGGACTGTTCTATTAGGGGCCAGCTGTTCCATTCAGCAAAATACGGAATGCACACGGACGTCATCCGTATTTTTGGTGTATCCGTGCTTTGTGGACTACAAACGACATACGGTTGCGTGCATGAGTCCTCAATCTCAGATACCGCGATCAGCAATGAATGCGGCATCTGAGGGATTCAATGACATAATTCATCATAAATAGAATTTCTTTGTGAAATTTGGCAAGGCAGACAAATAGAATTTTTGATAACTGCACTAGTGATGATCATGATTGTTCTTTCACAGATTGTAAAGCATCCTTGGCTGCCTGCAATGTGTAAAATAAAGCTGCGGGATGCTTATATTTTGTTTAGTAGCAATCAATTAATAAGAAAAAGTATATATTTATATACCTAGGTCATACATAAGGACAAATGTATTTTATTTTGTTCACACTCTAAGCTTAAACATACAAGTGCATCTCAATAAATTAGAATATCATCAAAAAGTTTTTTTTTTCAGTAATTCAATTCAAAAAGTGAAACATATTATATAGAGTCATTACAAACAGAGTGAACTTTTTCAAGTGTTTATTTCTGTTAATGTAGATGATTATGGCTAGAGATGAGCAAATTTTTCAAAAATTCGATTCGGCTGATTCACCGAATTTTCACTTTGATCCGAATAAATTTGTGGCGAATCGCATTAAAAAACGTCTACTTCCGTGCTGCAGAGAGCCTGGATAGTGGTGTAGAACACTGTGCCTTGCAGTAAAACGCATAGGGAGTAGTGTTGAGCGAGTACCTCTGTGCTCGTATGCTCGGGTGCTCTGGCCAAGCACTCGAGCATAATGTTAGTCAATGGGACTAAACCAGGCACCCCCCGCTCAGAAGAGGGGAGGGTGTGTGGTTAATAGGAAAAGGTCAGAATCGCGACTTCTCTTTTACTCCTTTCACTCGAAAAAGTATGCTAATTAACTGAATTTGTACACATTAGCACACAATACGCACACATTAGCGTCCAAATGCGTACGCATTAGCATACCAATTCGTATGCATTAGCATACAATGCGTAGCATTAGCATACAAATCAACATAACAGTGAATGCCAGCATTGCGCTCGAGTACACTCGCTGTTCGGCCGAACACCGAGCGGACCCGAGCATAGGCATGCTCGGCCGAACAGCGAATTCGGCCGGTCATGCTCGCTCAACACTAATAGGGAGTCTACTGTGGTAGTGAAAGAATACTGTGAGCCAGTGTGACATGCACATAACAGGCTTCGCTCTTAGAATCGCTGCACACTTTTATGTATTTGGGCAGTTAAGGGGCCAAAACTCACCAAACAACTCAAGTCTGAACACAGCCTTACAGGTCAATGTTAGCGCCAGCTATAAAGAATCGCGCAGAGGCCCAAGAGCCTACTAAAGCGTCAAAAGTGCACGCTTTTTACACCAATTCTCTGATTCCACATACATTTTGACAGAACCTGTTCTATTACACGCTTATACAAGAAGAGTCCCACCCAGACAGGTTGGAGATAGCAGTGGCAGCAGCATCAGCAGAATATAGAGTGGCACGACGACAGTGTGGCCAGGTGGCAGCAGCATGAGTAGGCCACAGAGTGGCAGAATGACAGACCCTGGAAGTAGCAGCAGCAGTGGAAGTAGTAGTACAATTTGGAGGCCACAGAGTGGCACAATTACCTAATTTTGACGTAGCGGCAGCTAGGAGACGGCATGTGGAGTCGGCGGCAGCAACAGCATCAGGCCGGAGAGCAGACCGTAATAAAAAATTCTCATCCTTTTGGTTAAGATCAACTGTCGCATATGTTCTTTTCAGTATCGGGGCTGGTTATGCCAGCGGACGGGAACGTAAGACAGAGGAGGTGCAGTGAAGGCTCCAGCTTTGCCTTGACTGTGACAAAATGTCAGTATTGACCCAAGACGCCAAGAACGTTCGGAGTTCCATCTTGAGATCGAGCTGGCGGTCTACAGGGAGCTGAGCTACCACCTGTGGGAGCCCCTGCCTCTCGCCTCCCCCATGCTCATCGCTGAGTGTCCCGGGGGCCGGAATCGTTTACTTTTAAAAATTTGAGTGTTCAAAACAAACAGGGTTTCTTGTGTACTTGAGCTTTGAATAATGGAATAGGAAGATACAGAACATACCACAAATTTACGAGTGACATGCTGCTGCCGAGCAGAAGGTCCAAAAAACTCTAATCAATTTACTAGGCCAACGAGTGGCACCATAAAAGCAGCTGCAAGAGGCAGCAGCAGTCGAACAAATTTCAAGGCCACAGAGTGGCACCATAACAGCAGCTGCAAGAGGCAGCAGCAGCCGAACAAATTTCGAGGCCACAGAGTGGCACCGTAACAGCATCTGCAAGAGGCAGCAGCAGTCGAAGAAATTTCAAGGCCACAGAGTGGAACCGTAACAGCAGCTGCAAGAGGCAGCAGTCGAAGAAATTTCAAGGCCACAGAGTGGCACCGTAACAGCAGCTGTAAGAGGCAGCAGTTGCAGAAATTTCAAGGCCACAGAGTGTCATCGTAACAACAGCTGTAAGAGGCAGCAGTTGAAGAAATTTCAAGGCCACAAAGTGGCACCATAACAGCAGCTGCAAGACGCAGCAGTCAAATACATTTCAAGGCCACAGAGTGGGAGAGGCAGCAAGAGTCGTACTAATTTAAATGAGACAGAATGGCACAACAGTGACATAAAAATTTAAATGCAACATACCGTAGAGTGGCACAATTACATAATTAAGAGGAAGCGGCAGCTAGGACACAGCGCACGGAGGCGGCGGCACCAGCATGAATAGGCCACAGATTGGCACAATTACATAATTTGGCGGTAACGGCAGCTAGGACAGAATGTGTGGAGGCGGCGGCAGCAGCAGCATGAATAGGCCACAGAGTGGCCCAATTACATAATTTGGATGTAGCAGCAGCTAGGACACAGCGTGCGGAGGCGGCGGCAGCAGCATGAGTAGGCCACAGAGAGGCACAATTACATAATTTGGACGTAGCGGCAGCTAGGACACAATGTGCGGAGGAGGCGGCAGCAGCATGAGTAGGCCACAGAGTGGCACAATTACATAATTTGGAGGTAGCGGCAGCTAGGACACAATGTGCGGAGGCGGCAGCAGCAACATGAGTAGGCCACAGAGTGGCACAATTACATAATTTGGACGTAACGGCACCTAGGACAAAGTGTGTGGAGGCGGCGTCAGCAGCAGTAGCATACCGTACAGTGGCACAATTACATAATTTGTAGGTAGCGGCAGCTAGGGCACAATGCGCAGAGGCGGCGGCAGCAGCATGAGTAGGCCACAGAGTGTCATAATTACATAATTTGGACGTAGCGGCAGCTAGGACACAATGTGCAGAGGCGGCGGCAGCAGCATGAGCAGGCCACAAAGTGTCACAATTACATAATTTGGAGGTAGCGGCAGCTAGGACACAGCGTGCGGAAGGCAGTAGCATGAGTAGGCCACAGAGTGGCACAATTACATAATTTGGATGTAGCGACAGCTAGGACACAATGTGCGAAGGCGGCGGCAGCAGCACGAGTAGCCCAAGGAGTGGCACAATCACAAAATTTGGACATAGCGGCAGCTAGGACACATCGTGTGGAGGCGGCGGCAGCAGCAGCAGTAGCATACCCTAGAGTGGCACAATTACATAATTTGGAGGTAGCGGCAGCTAGGACACAGCGTGTGGAGGCGGCGACCTCAGCATGAGTAGGCCACAGAGTGGCACAATTGCATAATTTGGACGTAGCGGCAGCTAGGACACAGCGTGTGGAGGCGGCGGCGGCAGCAGCAGCAGTAGCATACCCTAAAGTGGCAAAATTACATAATTTGGAGGTAGCGGCAGCTAGGACACAGCGTGTGGAGGCGGCGACAGCAGCATGAGTAGGCCACAGAGTGGCACAATTACATAATTTGGACGTAGCGGCAGCTAGGACACAGCGTGTGGAGGCGGCGTCAGCAGTAGCAGTAGCATACCGTAGAGTGGCACAATTACATAATTTGGAGGTAGCGGCATCTAGGACACAGCATGCGGAGGCGGCGGCAGCAGCAGCAGTAGCATACCATAGAGTGGCACAATTACATAATTTGGAGGTAGCTGCAGCCAGGACACAACGTGTGCAGGCGGTGACAGCAGCATGAGTAGGCCACAGAGTGGTCCAATTACATAATTTGGACGTAGCGGAGGCTAGGACATAGCGTGTGGAGGAGTCAGCAGCAGCATCAGGCCACAGAGTGGCATGGTGACATAGCCTGGAGGTGACAGCAATAGCAGCATGAGGAGACCAGTCAGTTGAGGTGGCAGAAGCATCAGAAGGCTACAGATTGGGTCAGTGACAGAGTGGAGAGGTGGGTGGCAGTACCAGTCACTGGTAAAGATGCTGGGTGGTAGAAGGAGCAGCTGGTAGATGTGTGTCATCAGGAGGGTGACAGCATCATAAGAGTGGCTGAGGCAGGTAGCCTGAAGAATACAGTCTCATTTGTCAATGTTTGGGTGACGCATCATGGCTGATCTAATCTGATGCATCAGGCGTGGGTGGGTGGAAATCCTGGCTGATCCACACCTGATTCATCTTGACAAAGGTGAGTCTTTCCACATTTTGGAAGGACAAGCGAGTTCTCCTTGGGATAACAATGGCCCCCGCCGCACTGAACACCCGCTCTGATGCCACACTACTAGCCGGGCACGACATCTTCTCCAGTGCAATCTCGGCCAGTTGCAGCCACAAATCCAGTTTGGCTGCCCAGTAGTCCAGCGGATCTTCAATGTGGGGTGGCAGGGTGCTGTCCAAGTAGGCCACCACCTGCTGGTTCAGGGTCTGCTCCTGGTCGACCTGCTGCTGCTGCTGGTGAGTACTTTCCGCACTTGGCGGGTGAAGAAAGCTGCTCATCAGCGACTCCAGACTGAAGTTGCTGCTGATGGAGCTGGTACTGCTCCTAACCCCTGACCCCCCCACAGCAGCCATGGCAGTGGTACGTGAGCGCTGAGGGACCCCCAGGTCAGACCTGCGAGAGGATGGACGACGACGCAGATAGGCAGCAGCCAACTGACTACATAGGATGTCTCTATAGTACTTCAGTTTGTCCTCCCTCTCAGCAGGTGAAAAAAAGGCCCCCATTTTAGACCGGTAGTGAGGGTCCAAGAGGGTGGAGAGCCAGAAGTCATCCCTCTGAGGGATGGTGACTATTCGGCTGTCAATACGTAAGCAAGTGAGCATGCATTGGGCCATTTGCGCAAGTGACTCGGAGGGACTCCCTGCCTCCAACTCCACTGTATACTGCCATGGTGTCTCTGGGTCATCTGCCTCATCTTCATCATCTCTCTCTACCTCCTCTGGCTGCTCCTGCTCCTCCACTACTGTCACCTGGGTAGAAAAAACACTAAATGCTTGTGCTCCAATGTCCTCCTCCTCCTCCTCCAGTTCAGCCCCCACCGGACTCATGTGGCCGTGAGATGCAGTCTCCACTATAGATGAGCGAGCATACTCGTCCGAGCTTGGTGCTCGTTCGAGTATTACGGTACTCGTAAGTGCTCGCTGCTCGGACGAGTATCTCGCCATGCTCGAGAAAATGGCAACTTCGGCATCGTGCATGACCGACGGACTGTGGTGTGCAACCTGTGCCACACCAGGATCAGCAGGGGTGCCACCACTACTAGCATAACCAGCACCAGCATGCGCAGGCATATGAGTGCTAAACACCCCACTCAATGGAACCAAGGCCGTTCACTACCTCCTGCAGGTCACACCACTGCTCCTTCCCCTGTGTCACTCGCTGCCTCTGCTAGTCAACCCCATGCCCAGGACCCCGGCACGAGCGCCTCCCGCCGGAAAACAACACCTTCGCCTCCACGATCCTCCACAGTGTCCACCAATGTGTCCCAGCGCAGCGTTCAGCTGTCTTTACAGCAGACGCTGGAGCGCAAGAGGAAATACAGTTCCACCCACCCACATGCCCAAGCCCTCAACATCCACATCTCCAAATTGCTGAGCCTGGAGATGCTGCCCTATAGGCTGGTAGAGACTGAGGCCTTTCGCAATCTCATGGCGGTGGCTGCCCCTCGGTATTCGGTCCCCAACCGCCACTATTTTTCCCGATGTGCCGTCCCAGCCCTACACCAGCACGTGTCACAGAACATCATCCGTGCCCTGACCAACGCCGTTTCTGAGAAGGTCCACCTAACCACGGACACGTGGACAAGTGCTGCCGGGCAGGGACACTATATCTCTGACTGACGGCACATTGGGTTAACTTGGTGGAGGCTGGGACCGAGACTGACCCTGGGGCCGTTCATGTACTGCCCACACCGAGGATTGCGGTGCCTACCTCGGTCACGGTCTCTCAGACGTACTATGCCTCCTCCTCCTCCGACCCCTCTTTCTCCTCCACCTCCTCCTCCGAATTACCATCCGTGGGCACGGCGCCTTCAGTCGGTAGCTCTAGGCGCAGCAGCAGTGCCGTGGGTAAGCGCCAGCAGGCGGTGCTCAAACTGCTGAGCTTAGGTGACAAAAGGCACACCGCCCAAGAGCTGTTACAGGGCATCACGGCGCAGACCGATGTGTGGCTGGCACCGTTGAACCTCAAGCCAGGCATGGTTATGTGTGACAACGGGCGTAACCTGGTGGTGGCTCTGCAACTCGGCAGACTGACACATGTGCCATGCCTGGCCCACGTGTTCAATCTAATAGTTCAGCGGTTCCTCAAGACATACCCCAATCTGTCTGATTTGCTCACCAAGGTGCGCCGCATCTATGCGCATTTCCGCAAGTCGACCACAGATGCTGCCACTCTAAGGGCAGCGCAGCGCCGCCTACAACTGCCCGCTCACCGACTGTTGTGCGACTGCCCACGAGATGGAATTCGGCATTAAACATGTTATCCAGAGTTAACAGCAGCGCAGAGCGATTGTAGACTGCCAGATGTCAACTTCCACCAGAACTGGTAGTCAGGTCAGTCAGATTCCTCAAGTCTACAATGAGGAGTGGACGTGGATGTCTGATATCTGCCAGGTGTTGAGCAACTTTGAGGAGTCAACACAGATGGTCAGCGGCGATGCCGCCATTATCAGCCTCACCATCCCGCTGCTTTGCCTGTTTAAAAACTCACTGCTCAGCATCAAGTCGGATGCTTTGCGCTGTCACAAGAGACGGTGGAGGAAGATACGTCGCTTGATAGCCAGAGCACCCTCCGGTCTGTTTCTCAGCGCGTATCGGAGGAGGGGGGATGAGGATGAGGAGGAAGAGGAGGAGAATGTCGGCGAGACAGTAGAGGGTACCAGTGCTCAGTCCTTAACTCTTGAGCGTGTATGGGCTGAGGAGAACTTGTAGGAGGAGGCAGAGGAGGAAATGGAGAATCAGGCCAGTGAGGAGAGGGAATTTTTACGTGTTGGGACTCTGGCGCACATGGCAGACTTCATGTTAGGCTGCCTATCCCGTGACCCTCGCGTTAGAAGCATTTTTTCAAACACCGATTACTGGGTGTTCACTCTGCTTGTACCCTGGACCCACGGTACAAGCAGAACCTTTCCACTCTCATCCCGGTAGAGGAAAGGAGTATGAGAGTGAATAGATATCAACAGACCCTGGTGCACAAGCTGAAACAATCCTTTCCATCTGACGCCGCTAGCGGCAGAGGGCATGGTTCTGTGGGCCAAGTAGCGGGGGAGAAGAGGCGAGCAGGCAGCTTGTACAGCACTGGCAGGGGAACGCTCTCCAAGGCCTTTGCCAGTTTTATGTCACCCCAGCAAGACACTGTCACCTGTCCCCAGTCTAGGCAGAGTAGGGGGGAGCTGTACAGAAAGATGGTGAGGGAGTACCTAGCTGACCATACCAACGTCCTGCGTGATCACTCTGCTCCATACAACTACTGGGTTTCAAAGCTGGACACGTGGCCTGAACTGGCGCTGTACGCCTTGGAGGTGCTGGCCTGCCCTGCCGCTAGCGTGCTGTCAGAGCGGGTATTCAGTGCAGCTGGTGGCGTCATCACCGATAAGCGTACACGCCTGTCAACTGACAGCGCTGACAGGCTGATGCTTATTAAAATGAACAAAGCCTGGATTTCACCGGAATTCAAATCTCCTCCGGGGGAAAGCAGCTAAAGATTAACATTACTTATGTATCCGATTCCTCTTCTCTACTCCTACTCCTACTCCTCCTCCATGTTGTCTTTGCCTAACGCTGACCAAAAAAAACGCCATTTTTTAGAGGTCCAACTGGCACTCTTTTACCACAATTTTTCAGGAGGGCCCCCCTACAGGCCCTCTCTTCAAACAATTTTTCCAGAGGTCCACCTACAGGCCCTCTCTCCAAACAATTTTTCCGGAGGTCCACCTACAGGCCCTCTCTCCAAACAATTTTTCCGGAGGTCCACCTACAGGCCCTCTCTCCAAACAATTTTTCCGGAGGTCCACCTACAGGCCCTCTCTCCAGTTCCAGTTTCCAGTTTTATTTGCGCAAACTGCATAAATTACCTGCGTATCTATATTGCCCAACATTGGGTATGGTAGCAACAAGAAGACCAAACACATGCTGCCCACAGGGTTCCCCAAATTCCTGGTCCACAATGTCAAGGAGCTCGAGGTTCTGTTGATGAGCAACAAGTCCTTCTGTGCAGAAATCGCCCACAACGTCTCCTCAAAGAACCTAAAGACCATTGTGGAGAGAGCGGCACAGCTCTCCATCAAAGTGACGAACCCCAACGCCAGACTGCGCAGTGAAGAGAACGAATAAATATCTCTGTGGTTATTTGTGCTAAATAAAAGTTAAATAAACACAAAAAAAAATTGATTTGTTCCTGTGCCTGATCCACCCAAGTTGAATCTGTACCATCATTAGAAAGTCCCCCCAAGGAGTCCCCACTGTAACTTGCTTCCCATACAACTACCTCACCCCCCGACACCTGTGTCTCGCCATTGTCCACCACCTCCTCAGACAACACTGGTAAATCCCCACTGTCAGCACACTGAGACTGCAAAAGGTCTTGCGAATTGGGGCAGAGAATGTTCTGGGGTAGCACATCAGAGAAGGGGTGACTATGGGGTTCCAGGGAGTACGTGACCACATGCAATCTCCATCCAAAAAGTCATACTGAGGCTCACCACCATACTTTACACTGCAATCCTATTACTGAGGCTCACCACCATGCTTTACACTGCAATCTTATTGAAAGACAGACAATCAGGAGTTAACCGCCAGGTTGTCAGGCAGCATTTTTAAGTGGGTCACCATTACCGTGTCCCTGAAAATTGCCTTGGGGTCATCGCCAGACTATTTTTCTGAAAGGCCATGGGGTTCTATACACACAGCGCTGACGGACGCCCATCAGCCTTTCTAAACACAATTGAATCTGTCCCATCATGAGAAAGTCCCCCCAAGGAGTCCACAATGTAACTTGCTTCACTTTCAACTACCTCACCCCCCGACACCTGTGTCTCGCCATTGTCCACCACCTCCTCAGACAACACTGGTAAATCCCCACTGTCAGCACACGGAGACTGCAAAAGGTCTTGCGAATTGGGGCAGAGAATGTTCTGGGGTAGCACATCAGAGAAGGGGTGACTATGGGGTTCCAGGGAGTACGTGACCACATGCAATCTCCATCTACAAAGTCATGCCACACTTCACCGAGCTCATCATTGACAATTGTACTGGTTGATGCAAAATTTTTAAGTTGGGGTCCTGCGTCGTCATTCTAACTACATCCGGCTGTTGTCACCACCACACACGCTAGCCCAGGGGGCACTCCTCTGGCTCTTCCAGCTCAACCTCCTTCCCCCCAGCCTGCCCCCCCACCTATAGGCCCTCTCTCCAAACAATTTACGTCTTTTTCCTATCTTTCTCTCTCTCCAAACTATTTTTCCGGATAGGTGCCGTATACGGTATTAAACTCAGAAGAATACATACCGTACCGGTTGATGCTAAATTTTTTCCAAATCCATCCGGCTGTTTTCACCACCACACACGCTAGCCCAGGGGGCACTCTTCTGGCTCTTCCAGCTCAACCTCTTTCCCCCCAGCCTGCTCCCCACCTACAGGCCCTTTCTCCAAACAATTTACCCGGATAGGGGACGTATTAGATATTATACTGATTTTTGTTTGTTCCTCTTTTAATTGGCTCCTGACCTGTGATAGGCAGAGCATGGACATGTCCCCTTAGCTGCAGTAGAAAAGACACTCCCCTGGCCAGAGCAAGCTCTTTTTCCTTTTCCGTGTTCGAAAAATCCATGAAATATATGGTCCCAAGATAGGGGACGTATACGATTTTAAACTGAGAAGAATCGATACCACACATACCCCACTAGGAGAGTTTGGGGTAATGGTGGGATTAGGCAGCCTCAGAGGCATCCATGCATGCTGCCCCTGCTGTTTCCTGTCCATTTCTGTGGTGTTTCCATCATTTTCTGAGGTTTCCAGGTTTTCACCCAGCCTTCCCTAGGCAGAGCCTTGGTCCCCTGCAAAAATGCTCGAGTCTCTTATTGACTTCAATGGGGTTCATTATTCGAAACAAGCACCCGAGCATCGGGAAAAGTTCGACTCGAATAACGAGCACCCGAGCATTTTAGTACTCGCTCATCTCTAATGGAAATGAAGAGCACCAGTTGGAGACCCTACCTAACTTCATATCAGTTTTATATTTATCGTCTGCAGTTGTGCAATAAAATATTTATGATGCAACCAATGGGCCATCAAAGTATAAAGAAAATATATTTAAGACCTACATCTTGAAGTTTCTTATGCTTTCCTTTAAATTACAGTAAACAGTCCATGTTTTATTAAACGCCAAAAATATTGGGCGCACATTCAGAATGTGTTATGCCATTCTATACATCAAGGTGTCCAGCTGTTACTGAGAGTGGTACATCTAATATTCAGAGCCTAGAACCACTAAAGAAAAAATAGCATGGAATTCATAAGGGATTGAGTATAGCAGTGACAACTTGAATTTGCAAGTCAATCTGTGAGCTTTGCTTGTACACATTATTCCATTTTCTTCCTTCCTTATATAACCCTGCAAGGTAAAGGTGAATTCCTTTCATCTAATTCTGAAGTGAAAAGATGTATTTGAGCAAAATCATAGACACTTCCACAATACTGTTTTTCAAGGAACACAAATGCAATTAAGAAACTTTAAATCTTTAATGCTGCTGAATATTTATTGAATTACACATGTTCACTCTTAATGTCAAAGCTTGTGCAGCTTTTTGAAACTTTTTTGCTCTCTGCAGGCATTTGAAATCTAACTCAAAAGGAAAGGCCTCAAACCACTATAACATTTCCATAGCAACCATCAGAGCGGATTTATGTCAAGATGACAGCCATTTTAAAGAGCTCAGCCAAATACACAATATTCTCTAGATCATTTTCAAAGTAGAGAAAAAAAAGAAAAAATATTCAACATGGTTCAGTCCATCAGCATCAGGGATGGCAATCTGAATTTTTATTCTTTCTGGACAACTTATCCCAAAATCACAGACAGTCAACATTTTTTACGGACAAATTGGAAAACCATAATGAATTATAAAGATTATAAGTAATACAGATCTATAGCTCAATATACTGGTATGAATTGATTACCAGCATGTGAGCTGTAAAATGCTAAAAAGTACCACCAAATTTCTTGATGGTTTGCAGCCCTGATCAGCATTATGTTTAGATGGTAACAGAAATAACCAAAAAGCATCAGCCAAAGAAGTTCACAGTGATCAATGCCAAACATATTGGCCCTGATTTATCAAGACTGGCAGTCTGTGCACCAACTGAAATCTATGAAAGCTCAGAGCTGCCATAGGCTTACTATTGTCCCCTGGGAGGCATGTGCCATGAATTCCCTGTGACCTAAGGGTGTGCTAACAAGTAAGTTGTCTTGCGTCAGGTAAGCAACAAACTGAACCTTTTCCCCAGGTGAAGAACGCCTACTAGTCTAGCTATCGCTCTGAAGTATGTGTTCTAATTTCTTTTAGCAGGACTTCAAGAGAATCTGTCACTCACAAACTTTATACAAACTCTTTAAGACAAGTGGAGGACTGTCCTCTAGCTGTAATGTGCTGCCCTTAGATATAGGCAGCTTCCTATAGGGGTTTTCCAGCTGGCAAATGTTGATGGCTTATCTTCAGGATTGGTAGTTAATATCAGATTGGTAGTGGTCTGAAAATCAACATCTTCATAGTGCAGGGAACAGAATAATTACTTTTTCCTGCTGTTCACTTGAATGAGACAAAGTTGCAATTACCCCGTTGGAATGATCTGTCATTCTGACAGTTCCAATTTCAGTGTTAATACCTTATCTATAGGATAGGCCTGTGATGGGTAACCTCTGGCACTCCAGCTGTGGTAAAACTACAACTCCCAAGATGTACACTCGCTTGGCAGTTCTCAGAACTCCATAAAAATGAATGGATCATGCTGGGAGTTGTAGTTTTACCATAGCTGAAGTGCCGTCACTGGGATAGGCCATCAATATTTGACTATTGGGGGGTCTCCATCACTGTTTACACAGACATAGTGCCATACATACAGTTGAGACAGTGCCTAGCACTGAGAAGTATAGAGATGTAGTTTCTGATCATTTGAATTCCATTTTGTATCTGTTTTATGACCTATGAATGCAGGTACAAGGGAGTAAGGCTTTGTCCACATATTTTCTTAAGGTTGTTTTGGGATTCTAACTCATTGTGGACCTGGAAACTGTCCGCTCCAAGGTCCGGGGTGATAGCAGCTGAACAACACGTAGACAGTGAAAATTATGGAGCGCATGCGCTGGCTATGTTCCACTAGAGAATTGAGCTTTTTGTTTAATCTGTATAAAGCTGTAACCCTTCAGGAAAGAAGTCAGAAGCTCATCCTACAGAGGGACGCCTCGTGTAGGGACCAGACTGCTTTTGCTGAATGGGCTTCCCAACTGATGTCACTGTCACATGATGTTAACTCAATCGCTGATGTAAGTACCTTTATTCTGGATATAGTCTGGACTCTGCTGAAGTGTTAATATAATTGTGTATTATGTTGTTTATCCTTTGTATATAGATAAGTGCAAAAGAAAGAAATTATCTCTCTATCTATATACACTACTTATTATATTTAATAAAATCATATTATAAACCTTCCTTTGAAGTGGAGCTGTAGTTTAATTTAGGAGTCTCTTTATAAAGAGTAATCGAGCCTTAAAGGGGTTCTCCGAGTTATATATATTGATCACCTATCCTCAGGTTTGAAGAGGAGGCGCGTGCCGTATCAGCGCTGCCTCCTCTTCACTGTTTACATGCTGGCCGTAACGGGGGTAATGGTGAGTAGGTGTAATTACACCTAACTGCCCCATTCATTTCAATGGGAAGAATCGCTTCCATACAAGTCTATGGAAGCTCTTCTTCCCATTGAAATGAATGGGGCAGTTAGGTGTAATTACACCTACTCGGCACCCCCGCTGATCAGACTTGTATGGAAGCGATTCTTTCCATTGAAATGAATGGGGCAGTTAGGTGTAATTACACCCTGCCGATCTGATATTGATGACCTATCCTGAGGATAGGTCATCAATATATATAACTCGGAGAACCCCTTTAAGTCTTCTCAGCAAAACATACTGCTGCTTAATCCCAATATCAGCGTACATCACTCTGCCTGGGTAAACAATGAAGGAGATATATTACTCGGGCATCAAACATCTTCAATTAGGTTACTGGCAGAGGTGCTCAAAGTAGATCCGCGAACCCCAATCAAATATTCATGGCTAATTCTATTACTTAGAAATCACCTTTAATTTGACAGTAATTTTTCTAGCTTTGACCAGTATTTTCTGTCTATGCGAGAAGAGTTCTATGGCTGAAGAGCATACATCATGTCAAGTGGAGCTCAGCCACTGAGGCAGATGCAACTTGTCCTGTTAGAAAGCTGTGACAATCTCCTGAAGATTCTATAAAATGTAATACGCACAATGATTTTATGTCAATGAGATTTGCAAGCTTCAAAACTTTTCCACTACAAAGCTAGAAAAAGTAAGGGTGTCTTTGAATGAAATATGTCCCGAATAACTCACCATCCATATACAAGTATATTGTACCGTTAAGCAGGTTCACCTTGGCATTTAAAAATCTTCTTTTGCGTTTTTAACTGTCTTCTGACATAATTTTATCACCCTCTATCTTTTTTGCATTTCACAAAACTTTGTGCTTGAGCCAGCTTTATAATGATCTTCTCAAACATTCCAGATAAAATAAAATGTGGGCATTTACATCTCATTGCAATTACAATATAATAAAATGGGGCAGATTTACTAGTCTTGTCTAATAGTTAGAGAGTGCAGTCTTAAAATGATTATTATCTATGATGATGCAAGATTTTGTTGTGGAGTATGATGCACATCCATAGCAAAATTGGCAACAAATCCACTTCAAAATCCGCATGAATTGCTTGGATGATGCAGATTTAAAACCTACTTGGCAGGTGAAGTTACAGTATGTGCAGATTCCACTGGGGAAAATTTCTGCAGCACATAGATGACATTTTTTGCAAATCTCATCCATTTTGCTGCTACAGTAATTTGCAGCATATACGTCATATAGGGTATGGCCACAAGTTCTGGTTCTCTGATGCAGTTTTGGAAGCCAAAACTAGAAGTTGATTAAAAAAAAAAACAGGAGACGTCATATCTGTCCATTATGCCTTCTCTCCTTTTATGATCCACTCCTGATTATAGTTTCCCAAACTGTTTGCAGAAACTCTGACCATTTGGTCATACTCTTAGGGTGAATTCACACAAGGTAGATTTGATGCAGACATTTCTCTGACTGGATGGGAAACTGAATGTGACTTTCAGAATAATTTAACGGATTTGATTTTCGGTTGCAGAAATTTAGCAACAAGTCTGCCATATGTGAATTCAGCCATATGTACCAACAACAAGCAGCCTCTGTGGGACATTGGAAGGTAGGAGAGAATAACTGCCACTTGGTCAGCATAATGCACAAGGTTATTATATTGCAAAACTTTCAAATAGTTCCAATGGTAATATAGCCTACTGACACCTCACAACATATCCAGAACCACTGGCAATTAACACCAGACCAGACTGCATATCACTGGTCACCTTAGGATCACACGGTATTCATGCAGTTACTGCTGTCAGCAGAAGTGGACTTTTTGACACATTTGTCATATTTTCCGCATATACTTATTATTGATTCATTTTGTTTCCATTTAGAGTTTACTTGACCTCCACAGTATTAAAATGCAAGAAAAACTATATAAATGTGGTATCACTGGATTCATACTGACCCGGAGAATGAAGAACACAAATCAGTTTTACTATGTAAAACTGTGGTGGAATTGCGTTTTTTTTAATTTTTTTTTCAATTCCACCCCATTTGGAATTTAATGTAATACATCCTATGTAATATTAAATATATATGAAAACTGTGTGTATGTTAAGACTGAAGGACCTGCTTCTATTGGCTAATGCAGATCATGTGACATATAGTTGTGCTCAAAGGTTTACATACCCTGCAGAATTTTGGCTGTCTTGTCCTTTTTTCAGAGAATATGAATGATAAGACAAAAACCCTTTTTCCACTCATGGTTAGTGGTTGAAAAAGGGCCAAGACAGCCAAAATTCTGCAGAGGTATGTAAACCTTTGAGCATAACTGTATATATAAGAGATAAGTTATTGATCGGTTGATTCATTCATTCATTCAGTTTCCTTTTAGCATTCAGAAACCATTTAACTTATTTAAAGTTTTAAAAGGGTAATCCTGACAATTACGTTTGGTTTAGGGCTCATTCACACGACCGTATCAATGGGTATGCATCTGTTCTGCAATTTTGTGGAACAGGTGAGGACCCATTCATTTCAATGAGGCCATAAAAAATGCGGACGGCACAAGGGCTGATATCCGTGTTTTGCGAATCCGGAATTTGCTAAACGAAAAACCCTACAGTCGTGTGAATGTAGCCTTAGAATAAGGAACCTTTTCTTTTAGAAAGAGAAGAGAGCTGCACCTACTGAGGTCCTCAGCCAACTTTTACAAAATTACTCTGGAGACAGAGTTTAAAGTTTATCCAGTGTCAAATCATTATCATGAATTTATGAAATTTACCAATGCCTCACTTATTCTCCCTAGTAATAGTCTACATAATTTGAGCATTCACAACATCTTTGTTCAATCATTCCTGTACAACTTGGCCATGCTGGCTTGTATATTGATATCAGATGTAGGAAGGTTGGAGGAACCATTCTGCCTATGTTTTGGCTGTGCCCTGTGTTTCACCCTTTCTGTGTATACTGTAAGTTATAGAATTTGGAGTCTTTGACTTTTTGACTTTTCTTTAATGCTCACTTTTGAAAGGCCATTGAGTGACATTTATCAAAACTGGAGTTCCCATACTCCAGTCTTGATCCCTCTGCACCTGAGTGAGATGTGCCTAATTTATTAAGAGGCAGATGCCTCTTAATAAATTAGGTGAATTTCTAGTAATCCATCCGCCAATCTTTAATTGCATATTTCTTGTGCGCTTTAAAATCACTGTTCTCAGCGGTGTACGGAGTACTGACTGTGCACTCTATCAATGGGGCCACAAACAACGAAGTATGGGCAGGAGCACACATTGCTGCTCCTGTCTGTGCCCCCAGAAGGTTTAATAAATGCTGGCATGGCACATGGGTACTCTGTAACCAAGTGCTATGCCAGGATTAGCTGAGTGGAGCGGGCTCCTGCCTGTGCATGCTTCGCTAAGCTAAACGCTTACATGCAGGACTCTTAGCTTAGTTAGCTCCGCTAATCCTGGCACAGCACATGGTTACAGAGTTCCCACGTGCTAGGCCAGCATTTAGTAAACCTCGGGGAGCACAGGCAGGAGCAGCAATTTGTGCTGTACTCTGTTCTCTGTGGCCTCATTGATAGAGTGCACAGTCAGTACTCCGTACACCGCTGAGAATTCAGCAATGTTGAGAATAGTGAATTTAAAGTGCACAGGAAATCTGCACTTCAGGCTAGAATATCTCTAGTAAAAATAAAAAATCCATTAATACAATACATTAGAAAAATTATTATTAGGCTATTAAGGGCATTAAAAAAACATCTACAAGTTTACTTGCTCTTTAAGCTATAACTTACACCAGTTTCTGGTGTGAGTTATAGTAAATGGGGTGGGCCATGTGCCCCCTCCTGCTTAGCCACACACCCTTTTCACTTCCCTTCAAAAGCTGAAAAAGTCTCAGTTTATTGTGCACACATACTGTGCGCCATAATTTACGACATTATTTACACCACAATAGTGCAATAAACAGGTTGACAAATGTCCCTCATTGTCTTGCTTTCATATGAAATTGGCACAAACACTCAATAACAGTCTTCCATTTAACATGTTATTTTTCTCCATCAGGAGAAAATTTGATATGCTAGATGTGAGTCATGTGTCGCCAGGATTCTGTTTCATTCACTAAGCCTCATATACTGTATAACCAGAGCTTTATTTCTACACTTCTTCTACAGCATGTAAAGGATATATGTTCCCTTGTTCTGATCGACAGTAATGTTGAAGAGTGTTTTATTGTCTGTTCCCTCCCATTGTAGAATGTGACTATGATATTCTGACCTCTCTCTGTACACTGGTATACCATACTTCCTGTTTGACTGATCCCCTCCCAATACAGATTGTAGCACATGCGCTTTTCTTCCTATCTATGATATTGTGTGCCTGATGAAAACTTGAATCTTTTCATAGGCTGGTAACTAGATGTTTCTTCACCTGGAGCAAAGCTTCATTTTGGTTTACCACATACACACATTGTGCTGCTATACTGGACACAAATTGTGTCGTTTTGCCACACACAATAACTCTTTCACTATACTGCACAAACATACACACATATATATATATATATATATATATATATATATATATACAGTACAGACCAAAAGTTTGGACACACCTTCTCATTCAAAGAGTTTTCTGTATTTTCATGACTATGAAAATTGTAGATTCACACTGAAGGCATCAAAACTATGAATTAACACATGTGGAATTATATACTAAACAAAAAAAGTGTGAAACAACTGAAAATATGTCTTATATTCTAGGTTCTTCAAAGTAGCCACCTTTTGCTTTGATTACTGCTTTGCACACTCTTGGCATTCTCTTGATGAGCTTCAAGAGGTAGTCACCTGAAATGGTATTCCAACAACCTTGAAGGAGTTCCCAGAGATGCTTAGCACTTGTTGGCCCTTTTGCCTTCACTCTGCGGTCCAGCTCAAACCAAACCATCTCGATTGGGTTCAGGTCTGGTGACTGTGGAGGCTAGGTCATCTGGCGTAGCACCCCATCACGCTCCTTCTTGGTCAAATAGCCCTTACACAGCCTGGAGGTGTGTTTGGGGTCACTGTCCTGTTGATAAATAAATGATGGTCCAACTAAACGCAAATCAGATGGAATAGCATGCCGCTGCAAGATGCTGTGGTAGCCATGCTGGTTCAGTATGCCTTCAATTTTGAATAAATCCTCAACAGTGTCACCAGCAAAGCACCCCCACACCATCACACCTCCTCCTCCATACTTCACGGTGGGAACCAGGCATGTAGAGTCCATCCGTTCACCTTTTCTGCGTCGCACAAAGACACGGTGGTTGGAACCAAAGATCTCAAATTTGGATTCATCAGACCAAAGCACAGATTTCTACTTTTCTAATGTCCATTCCTTGTGTTCTTTAGCCCAAAGTCTCTTCTGCTTGTTGCCTGTCCTTAGCAGTGGTTTCCTAGCAGTTATTTTACCATGAAGGCCTGCTGCACACAGTCTCCTCTTAACAGTTGTTGTAGAGATGTGTCTGCTGCTAGAACTCTGTGTGGCATTGATCTGGTCTCTTATCTGAGCTGCGGTTAACCTGCGATTTCTGAGGCTGGTGACTCATCCTCCACAGCAGAGGTGACTCTTGGTCTTCCTTTCCTGGGGCGGTCCTCATGTGAGCCAGTTTCTTTGTAGTGCTTGATGGTTTTTGCGACTGCACTTGGGGACACTTTCAAAGTTTTCCCAATTTTTCAGACTGACTGATCTTCATTTCTTAAAGTAATGATGGCCACTCGTTTTTCTTTACTTAGCTGCTTTTTTCTTGCCATAATTCAAATTCAAACAGTCTATTCAGTAGGACTGTGTATCCACCTGACTTCTGCCCAACACAAGTCATGGTCCCAACCCCATTTCTAAGGCAAGAAATCCCACTTATTAAACCTGACAGGGCACACCTGTGAAGTGAAAACCATTTCAGGTGACTACCTCTTGAAGCTCATCAAGAGAATGCCAAGAGTGTGCAAAGCAGTAATCAAAGCAAAAGGTGGCTACTTTGAAGAACCTAGAATATAAGACATATTTTCAGTTGTTTCACACTTTTTTGCTAAGTATATAATTCCACATGTGTTAATTCATAATTTTGATGCCTTCAGTGTGAATCTACAATTTTCATAGTCATGAAAATACAGAAAACTCTTTGAATGAGAAGGTGTGTCCAAACTTTTGGTTGGTACTGTATATATATATTAGAGATGAGCGAATCATAAAAAATTTGCTTTGGTGTATAATCGACAAATTTATGAAAAGATTTGTTCTTAATACAAATTTATTCGGTCGAATTTGCTTTAAAAAATAATAGTTGTTTTGTGAACATTAGTGCACAAATTACGAACATACAGTCTAAGCCAGGGATCTCAAACTTGTGGCCCTTCAGATGTTGCAAAACTACAACTCCCAGCATGCCCTGGTAGCCGAAGAATGACCAGGCATGATGGGAATTGTAGTTCTGTAACAGCTGGAGGGCCACGAGTTTGAGATCCCTGGTCTAAGCATTGTTAAAAGTATGCTACTGAACTGAATGCGTAAGCATTAGCGTACAAAGTACGTACGAATACTTAGCGTATTATTGACTCGCGATTGCGTCATACAAATGCATGCACGAGGCTAGGCCGTGGCGTACAGTCCTCAGCAGAGGCAGTTCATATGAGGTAGAGAAGTAAGGTGCTCACTGTTAGCTATCCGGCTAAGTGCATAATTTACTAAAAACACCATACAATGCATAATAGGACACATTGCAGTACCTGAAAAAGAATACACACAATGGGCTAAAGTGCTTGAGCGTTGCTGAACCTTTAAAAACATTATTGCTAAAATACAGCAGACATAATTATGCAAACATTTTAGTGCAATCAATTTCACATTTGCAAGCATAATAGGCTCAGATATACGTTTGAGTCTCTCCTCATGGCTGCTTGGCATAAAACACTGGAACACAGTCCAAAATTCAATTGTAATCCACGTGAGGTAATTTTGTAATCCAAACAGGTAACGTGTAATCCACATGGATAATATAAAATAGCAGCAAATAGAGAACCGTTTTTGAAAAGCGGGCTCCCAAATAACCTAACAAGGGGGGGAAAAGGAAGATAGGCGCGCTTAGGCGCAACTGTGAATTTTCTGCAGAATGAGGCGGGGGGCGGGGGGGGTGGGGTATCCTGACAAGCCATGTCCATCTGGGTGAGAGTCAAACAGGGGGCAATAAAAACAACATAAACTAAGAACAAGTGCCAACTAGCTCTCACCCCTCAGGTGCAGTCCATGTTGTGGCTCCCATAGGTCCTCTAGAGGTGTCCTATAAATCAGTCTAGAAGGGTTCCTCAGATGAGGGACCTGAAGTCCTCCTCACTGGAACTGCTACTGAATGACATCAGAGGACGCTCCTGCCTCCTGTAGGCCAAGCTGGCTGCCGTGGGTGAGCGCCACTGCCGTCTTCTGCCAGAAGTCGGACTTGACCGGGTCCGGGTGGTGGTCACGCTGGTGAGCGCTTCAGTCACTTGCGCCTTCACTTTTCCGGATACTCCTGCCAGGACAGCAGGGGTAAAGACCCAGGGAAGAATCGCCAGCTCCTCTGGCTGCTGCTGACTTCATTCTCCAGGGTAGTTGGTACTGGTGGATCACCGTGGACTGGAAAGTAAAGGAGGATGTCGTCAGCTGACCCAGCTGAAAGGACTGTGATGGTGGTGGTGGTGGTGGCAATCCAGGGATCAGAGGCTCCGGCTGTGGCTTCTTCCTGAAATGGAGGGTGCCATCTGGTGACTCCTGTAATCAGCGCACGCGTTCTTCGCCTGGTGGTTCCTCTGGCCAAACTTCTGGTGCTGATGCAGGTTCCAGGGGCTTAGACAAAAAGGTAACCCCGGTAGCAAAGGAGCCTTACAGGGATGCCATGGGGGTATATTCCACCTGATCCCCACGTATAGGCTGTGACAAGGTTGGGGCAGGTACGGCCATTTCACTGACCTGCGGCCCACAAAGTACTCCTTGCCGTACTCATCCGCAAGGAAGCCACAGCCTCGCTCCACTGAAAACCATAGGACGGTTCCCTAACACCGCTCCAGTGTAGGGTCTCCCGGCCTCGGATGGTCCAGTACTTGGATCACCCAGTCCTCCACCGCATTCTTGTAGTCCCACAGGGTCTGGGTGTGGGCTGTCACTGATGCAGGCACAATGGGATTCTGCCGCATGGAAGGTGTTGTTGTTGTTGTTCTCCTCCTGGGTGCCAGAGTGGACACTCCAGCCGCCTCCACCACAACAGCTGGCATGGCGAACATCGAGTCAGGACCCGGTGGGATTCTCTTGGTCAATGATGTCCACTCTGATGTCCTCTGAACTGGACGGTGGTTCGGGTAACTCGCTACCAAACACCATCTCTCCCCACTTTGGTTGCAGTTGCTTCGCCATGCTGTGGTATCTTGTTAACCGCTGGCTTGAACTGGAGAGGAGGGTGGAATAATGAGGGAGGAATCTTCACTCCCTATACGTGCAAATAGTTAGTTCCCGGTGGGCCAGGATTGTTTTTCCTGCTTCTAAGGGGGCGTATCTTCCCTCTCCCACTCTTGAGGGGGCGTATCGTCATTTTCACGCTTCTGGGGGCCAGGGAGGGCAAGAATAATGCATACGTAGCGTACGTAGCGTACGTAGCGTTAGCGCTCAAAATTTTAAGAACATTTACGACTAATACGAAGCGAATCTGAATTAATCTGGATTTGCTTCGGAGTAGGAAAAATAGAGGATTCGATACGAATCTACGAAGCGGCAAATAGATTTGCTCATATATTCGCTATATATATATTAACTATATAGGCCCGGCTGTTCTTCCTTATACCCACAGACTTGACATCATACATGGTGGTGAAGTTGGTGAACTTCTCTTACCACAGTGCACTTTCCAGGTCATTCCCCCAGTACCATCACTCACATTCTCATCTTTTTGAGTTCATACCCTTACACTTTTCCATCCTCTCTTGCTCAGAGTGAAAGTTTTTTTGTCAACATCCTGGCTCACCCACTCAGTACCTGGATCACTTTGTTGACTGGCTGCCATACTTCTTGTTCTCAGAACTACAGTACCAACTTAAATTTTGGGCAACTTTAACATTAACATAGACAGCCCTATGTCCTGGTCTGCCTTCAAGCTTCTATCTCTGGCATTCAGGGCCAGGGCTCGTGGGTGGGTAGGGGGGTACTTTCTCTCCAGTGTTTGGGGGATGGACAGCTGATCACTTCCATGGGACAGTGTGGAGATGCTTGGTGACACTACAGGTGGTGGTGATGTTGCTGTCCCATCCTAACTTTGAGGGATGCCAGGTGCCCCTGTCACTCTAGAGGGGGAGGAAGAGGCTGAGACTTCAGCATAAGAGAGAGCAGGAGGAGCCTTAGATCTCTCCTGATTTTTCAGGTGCCTACTCCACTGCAGTTCATGCTTTGCAGTTAGATGCCTGGTCATGCTGGTGGTGCTTAGGTTTGGAACATTTATGCCTCACTTCAGCACACTGCTTCCTGTTTTGCTGGGATGCTGGCGCTGAGTGACCCCCACTTCTTCCTCCGAACTGCATGCGTACCTCACTCTGATGACCTGGATGCCATGTCAGGTCTAGGACCTCATCATCCTTCACACACTTCTCACCCCTGCCCTCGTTGTCGGGCTGCACAGTACAGAAAGCTGCAGCAGTTGACACAAGTGTTTTGTCATCATCAGAGATTATTATGTCTTATATTGGCCATACCACAAAAAATTGCTAAAAGTCACACACAGAATTGACACATTTAAAAAAACAAAACAGAAACAGTATTGGATTCCTCTCCAGCCTCCTCTGCCTCTTCCACCTCCTTCTCCACTTCCACCTTCTGGCTCAAGATTATTATTTTGACAGAGTAGAGAAGTAAACCGGCCATGCCTAAAAAATGGCTATAGGTCACATACAGAATTAACAGACTATTAAAAAAAAAAACTACAAAAAAAGTGTTGGCTTCCGCCTCTGCCTCCTCCACCTCTTCCACCTACACTGTCACGTCCACGGAATCCTCAACTTCCAACTCCACTTGGACCTCCACCTCCTGGTTCAAGATTATTATTTTTTATTTTTATGTATTTTGTTATTTTAAGTCATTTCCTCATCCACATTTGCAGGGCAATTGTATTGCTCTTATACCCATTTTGGTTCCTTTTGCAGCCCTGTAGCTCTTTCTATGGCTTTTTTAGAGCCATTTTTCAGTCCCAAAGTTTACGTCCCCATTGACTTCAATAGGGTTCGGTGTTCGGGGTCAAGTTCTGAACCCGTACCAAACTTTGAAACAAAGTTCAGCCGAACCCGTTGAACCTGAACATTCACCAGACCACTTATCAGTGCTTAAAGGGTTTCTGTCACCAGAAATCACCCTATTAAACCAAGTGTCATTTGCAATGAGCAAATGACACTTGATGACAGTAATGTTAGTCTCATATTTCTCTGTCCAGCAGTTTAGCCAAAAAATAGGTTTTTATAATATGCAAATGACCTCCCCTAGGTGCAGTAGGCGTGAACCTGCACCTAGGAGAGGCCGTAATAACGCCTCTTACCACGCCTCCGTAGCGCTGATTGACAGGGCCGGGCAGCCAGCTCTTTCGGCTCCCGGCCCTGTACGATCCCGAAATCCCGCGCCTGCGCACTGAGGTAGTACATCCGCGCACGCGTGTTGAGAGCCGGCGGCCGCCCGGGTCCCGGCTCCTTCGTGCGCGGATGTACTACCGCAGTGCACAGACGCAGGATTTCGGGATCGTACAGGGCCGGGAGCCGAAAGAGCTGGCTGCCCGGCCCTGTCAATCAGCGCTACGGAGGCGTGGTAAGAGGCATTATTACGGCCTCTCCTAGGTGCAGGTTCACGCCTACTGCACCTAGGGGAGGTCATTTGCATATTATAAAAACCTATTTTTTGGCTAAACTGCTGGACAGAGAAATATGAGACTAACATTACTGTCATCAAGTGTCATTTGCTCATTGCAAATGACACTTGGTTTAATAGGGTGATTTCTGGTGACAGAAACCCTTTAAAATCTGTATCATCAGGCCCTAATTTCACCCCAGATTCAAGGATGAATTGATGTATTTATGTACAAAAGAACATGAACACCTCAAAATTTGTAGTATGAGGCCGCAATTTCACCCCATTTACACAATTAAGGATTAACAGATTTACTTATGTATAAAATAACGTGAACACCCTAAAATCTGTGGTATCAAGAATCAATTTCACCCCATTTACACAAGTAAGGATTAAAGGATGTACTTACAGTATGTATAAAAGTGAAACACCGGATTCGCTTCGTATTATTCGTAAATTTTCGTAAAATTTAGAGCGCTAACGATATGTACGATATGTACGAAACGAATGAAACGTACACATTCTTCGTGAGGCGGTAAAATGACGATATGCCCCCGCAAGAGCGGGAAAGTGAAGATACACACCCCTCAGAACTGGAGAAAACCAGCCCGGCCCAATGGGATCTAACTATTTGCACCTATAGGGAGTGAAGACTCCTCCCTCAGTACTCCACCCTCCTCTGAACCAGTTTAGACCTGCGCTGAACACTGATCAAGTAGCAAGCTTGGCTAAAGATCTGCGTTTCGGTCAAGCGAGGGTCTGGCTTCGTGGCAGACAACGAGGACGGAAAGGAGTACTTTGTAGGCCGCAGGTCAGTGAAATGGCTGTACCTGCCTCAACCTCGTCACAGGCTGTACGTGGGGGATCAGGTGGAGTACACCCCCATGGCGTCCCTGAAAGGCCCCTTTGCTACCGGGGTTACCCTCCTTTCTAAGCCCCTGGTACCTACATCGGAACCAGAAGTGTGGTTGGATGAACCACCAGGTCCAGGACGCTTGCGCTGCCTTCAGGAGTCCCTAGATGGCGTCCTCCGGTTCAGGGAAAAGCCACAGCCACAGCCTCTGATCCCTGGACTGCCAGCACCACCCCCACCACAGTCCTTTCAGCTGGGTCAGCTGACAACGCCATCATTTACGTTCCAATCCACGGTGGTCCACCATTACCAGCTGCTGTATTAGATGAAGTCAGCAGCAGCCAGGGAAGCTTCTTCCCTGGATGCAACCTTGCCAGAACCGCTGCAGCCGGAAGTCCTTACCCCTGCTGTCCCGACAGGAGGATCCAGAAAAGCGCAAGTGGCTGCAGCGCTCACCAGTGTGACCACCACCCGGACCCGGTCAAGTCCAACTTGAAGAGGGCAGTGGAGTTCCACCACGGCAGCAGGCTTGGCCTACAGGAACATCCTCTGATGTCGTTTAGTAGCAGCTCAAGTGAGGAGGACTTCAGGTCCCTCATCTAAGGGACCCAACTACTGGCTGTCTCCAGAACACTTCAAGAGGACCTATGGGAGCCACACCATGGACTGCATCTGACGAATGAGAGCTATTTGGCACTTTTTGTGTTTGTTTGTGTGTTTTTTGTGTTTTTATTGTCCCCGTTTGACTCTCACCCAGATGGACATGGCTGTCAGGACTCCACCCCCCCCCATTCTGCAGAAAATTCCCAGTTGCGCTTAAGCGCGCCTATTCCCCCCCCCACTTCTCAGTTTATATGGGAGCCCCCTTTGCTGCTATTTGCTGCTATTTTCTATTATCCATGTGGATTACACCTTACTAGAGATGAGCGAGTAGTGAAATATTCGAAAGTTCGAAATTCGATTCGAATAGACCGCGAAATTCGACTATTCGACCGAATATCGAATCCCATTAAAGTCTATGGGGAAAAAATGCTCGCCACTTGGAAATCTCAATTCGACCACTTGGAGGTCACCAAGTCCACCCTGAAACCTCAGAAAAGGATGCCAACACTGCTGGAATGCAACTGGGACAGCAGGGGAAGCATGTCTGGGTGCATATAACGCGCCCAAGTCGCACTATTACGCCACTATCACAGCCTCTCAACAATACACTCCAAAGACAATGTAACCTCTCTGTAAAGTGAGACCATACAAGGAAACCTTCTTTCCTCTACATTGCCATGGACCCCAAGCCAAACTAGACAAAAAAGAAGATGAAATTCTGCACCCCTTAAAATCACGTTGCCTATGACAACCACAGATGGCATAGGCAAGGGGGAAAGCAAATAGACCCCACCCCTAATTGTCATTGTGTGTGTGTGTGAAATGTGGTCAGACATGTCTTCTTTAAAATGTAAAAACAACTCAAACACATGCAGAAGCCTTAAAATGCCCAAATTGTTGGCGCTAGAGATATCAGTGACCCGACCTGGCCCAGTGTCATGTCTAGCAGGTAAAGCAGTGGGGATGTGGAGGGATGCGTAGGACCGCAAAAGGCAGGAAGAGGCCGTGGGCTGGCCAGAGGCTCATGGAAAATTTTGTGGAGGCCCAAGAGGTGAGACGTCTTAAAAATTGTGTGGAGGCTAAAGAGGTGAGACTTCTTAAAAATTATGTGGAGGCCCAAGAGCTGAGACCTCTTAAAAATTATGTGGAGGCCCAAGAGGTGAGACCTCTTAAACATTATGTGGAGGCCCAAGAGGTGAGACCTCTTAAAGATTTTGTGGAGGCCCAAGAGGTGAGACCTCTTAAAGATTTTGTGCAGGCCCAAGAGGTGAGACCTCTTAAAGATTTTGTGGAGGCCCAAGAGGTGAGACCTCTTAAAGATTTTGTGGAGGCCCAAGAGGTGAGACCTCTTAAAGATTTTGTGGAGGCCCAAGAGGTGAGACCTCTTTAAAATTATGTGGAGGCCCAAGAGGTGAGACCTCTTAAACATTATGTGGAGGCCCAAGAGGTGAGACCTCTTAAAGATTTTGTGGAGGCCCAAGAGGTGAGACCTCTTAAAGATTTTGTGCAGGCCCAAGAGGTGAGACCTCTTAAAGATTTTGTGGAGGCCCAAGAGGTGAGACCTCTTAAAGATTTTGTGGAGGCCCAAGAGGTGAGACCTCTTAAAGATTTTGTGGAGGCCCAAGAGGTGAGACCTCTTTAAAATTATGTGGAGGCCCAAGAGGTGAGACCTCTTAAACACTATTGTGGAGGCCCAAGAGGTGAGACCTCTTAAAGATTTTGTGGAGGCCCAAGAGGTGAGACCTCTTAAAGATTTTGTGCAGGCCCAAGAGGTGAGACCTCTTAAAGATTTTGTGGAGGCCCAAGAGGTGAGACCTCTTAAAGATTTTGTGGAGGCCCAAGAGGTGAGACCTCTTAAAGATTTTGTGGAGGCCCAAGAGGTGAGACCTCTTAAAGACTTATGTGGCAGGCCCAAGAGGTGAGACCTCTTAAAGATTTTGTGGAGGCCCAAGAGGTGAGACTCTTAAAGATTTGTGGAGGCCCAAGAGGTGAGACCTCTTAAAGATTTTGTGGAGGCCCAAGAGGTGAACCTCTTAAAGATTTGTGGAGGCCCAAGAGGTGAGACCTCTTAAAGATTTTGTGGAGGCCCAAGAGGTGAGACCTCTTAAACATTTTGTGCAGGCCCAAGAGGTGAGACCTCTTAAACAGTTTTGTGGCAGGCCCAAGAGGTGAGACCTCTTAAAAATTATGTGGAGGCCCAAGAGGTGAGACCTGTTAAAATTATGTGGAGGCCAAGAGGTGAGACCTGTTAAAATTATGTGGAGGCCCAGAGGTGAGACCTCTTAAACATTTTGTGCAGGCCCAAGAGGTGAGACCTCTTAAAAATTATGTGGAGGCCCAAGAGGTGAGACCTCTTAAAAGATTTTGTGGAGGCCCAAGAGGTGAGACCTCTTAAACATTTTGTGCAGGCCCAAGAGGTGAGACCTCTTAAACATTTTGTGCAGGCCCAAGAGGTGAGACCTCTTAAAAATTATGTGGAGGCCCAAGAGGTGAGACCTGTTAAAAATTATGTGGAGGCCCAAGAGGTGAGACCTCTTAAAAATTATGTGGAGGCCCAAGAGGTGAGACCTCTTAAACATTTTGTGCAGGCCCAAGAGGTGAGACCTCTTAAAAATTATGTGGAGGCCCAAGAGGTGAGACCTCTTAAAAATTATGTGGAGGCCCAAGAGGTGAGACCTCTTAAACATTTTGTGCAGGCCCAAGAGGTGAGACCTCTTAAAAATTATGTGGAGGCCCAAGAGGTGAGACCTGTTAAAAATTATATGGAGGCCCAAGAGGTGAGCCATAAATATATAAATTTTTCTTATTTACGGAGCAATTCTACGGCGGTTAAGGAGGAGGAGGTGGAGGAGGAAATGGCACTTCATACAGATGGCACTTCACTTTTGGCTGCTTTCCACGGTTGGAGAAGCAAAGTCCGGGTCAATCCACTTGCTGTTCATTTTGATTAGCGTCAGCCTGTCCGCACTGTCGGTTGACAGGCGGCTGCGCTTATCGGTTATAATGCCCCCGGCTGCGCTGAACACCCTTTCTGATAGCACGCTGGCGGCAGGGCAGGCAAGCACCTCCAAGGCGTACAGGGACAGTTCCAGCCACGTGTCCAACTTGGAGACCCAGTAAGTGTAGGACGCCGAGGGATCGGGGAGGACAGGGGTACGGTCTGCCAGGTACTCCCGCAACATCCGCCGATACTTGTCCCTCCTGCTGATAGCGGGCCCCGCAGTGATGGAAGTTGCACGAGGGGGTGCCATGAACGTGTCCCACACCTTGGAGAGTGTTCCCCTGGTGGCTGTGGGCCTGATAGATGTTGTGGGACTCTGGGAGACCCTCTCCTCTCTGCCGCCAGCGATGGTGGGTGGGAAAATCTCCATCATGTTCTGCACGAGTTCCCTCTGGTATTCCAGCAATCGATTCGTCCTCTCCTCTACCGGAATAAAAGAAGAGACGTTATCTTTATACCGGGGGTCCAGGATTGCGAAGACCCAGTACAGTTTGTTCTCCACTATCCGGACAACACGTGTGTCCCGGGAAAAGCAGCCCAGCATGAAGTCAGCCATGTGTGCCAGACTCTGAATAGGCATGACCTCACTGCCCCCACCAGAAGGATCACTTGCCATTTCCTCCTCTTCCTCTTCCGCCTCCTCTCCGCCCCATCCGCGCTGAACCAATGGGACGCACACAGCCTGACTGCTACCCTCGCCGCCAGCATCCTCCTCCTCTTCCACAGCCACCTCCACGTCGTCCTCCTCCTCATCCTCCTCCTCCTGCAACTGCCACCGTGAAGCAGACAAAAGTGTGGTCTGACTGTGTAGCTCCGTTGCGTCTCCTCCTACCCCCGTCTCCTCTGCGTGCAATGCGTTCTCCCTTATTGCGATGAGGGATTCTTTAAGGACGCCTAGGAGCGGGATGGTTACGCTCACTATAGCGTCCTCGCTGCTGACCTTCTTGGTGGACTCCTCAAAGATACGCAGTACATCGCATATGTCTGCCATCCATGGCCACTCGTGGTTGGCAAACTGAGGGAGCTGAGTTGGAGGCACGCGTGGATTCATAATCTGGTACTCCATCAATGCTCTCTGCTGCTCACACACCCTGGCCAACATGGAATAGGTGGAATTCCAGCGAGTCGGCAGGTCGCACAACAGCCGATGTTCAGGCAAATGGAGGCGTTGCTGGAGTTTTTTTAAGCTAGCAGCAGCTACAGTTGACTTACGAAAGTGAGCGCACAAGCGCCGCACTTTCACCAGTAGCTCTGCCAGGTTGGGGTAAGTCTTTAGAAATTTTTGGACTACCAGATTAAAAACGTGGGCCAGGCATGGTACGTGATTGAGTTCGGCAAGCTCCAGAGCCGCCACCAGGTTACGGCCGTTATCGCACACGACCATGCCTGGTCCTAGCTGCAGCGGCGACAGCCACATCTCCGTCTGCTGCAATATGGCGTCCCTCACCTCTGGGGCGCTGTGCTTCCTGTCGCCCAAGCTGATGAGCTTTAGCACCGCCTGCTGACGTCTCCCCGCGCCAGTGCTGCAACGCTTCCAGCTAGCGGCTGAGGGAGATGTTAAGGCACAGGAGGAGGAGGAGGAGGAGGAGGAGGGGGGTTTATCAGAACCCATGCTGGCAATCTTGGGCGGGGGTGGTAGGTAGGCCGTCTCTGTTTGCGACCCCGTCCCCGCTTCCACTACATTCACCCAGTGTGCCGTCAAAGAGATGTAGCGTCCCTGGCCGCAAGCGCTTGTCCACGAGTCGGTGGTCAAGTGGACCTTTGCGCTGACTGCGTACCTCAGGGCCCGCCTGATGTTACGCGACACGTGCTGGTGCAGGGCGGGGACGGCACTCCGGGAAAAGTAGTGGCGGCTGGGGACGGAATAGCGAGGTGCGGCAGCCGCCATCAGGTCGCGGAAGGCCTGCGTCTCCACAAGCCTAAACGGCAACATCTCCAGGGCCAGCAGTTTGGAGATGTGGCAGTTTAAGGCTTGGGCTTGGGGGTGACTCGAGGCGTACTTCCGCCTGCGGTCGAACGCCTGCGAGATGGACAGTTGTTGGGACGAGGAGTGTGAGGGTGCAGGCGAAGAGGCGGGGGAAGGGGAGGCTGAAGGAGAAGGCCCCAAAGTAGCCGAGGCAGAGGCAGATGTGGAGGTGTCCTGGCTGGAGGTCTGGACCGCAGTGGCAGCACACAACAAAGGGGAAGAGGCAGTGGCAGCAGGACCGGGCGCAGTTTGTATTGCGTTTGCTCTCTCCCACTCAGCCCAGTGCTTGACTTCCAAGTGACGCCGCATGCCTGAGGTGGTCAGATTGCTCTTCTCAGAGCCCCTACTCAGTTTTGAGTGGCAGAGTGTGCAAACCGCGCTCAGTTTGTCATCCGCACAAACATTAAAAAATCTCCACACCACAGAAGTACGAGGCCTCGATGGGGGAGCTTCGCGCGACTGCCCGCTGCCGGGAACAGCTTCGGCCGTGCTGGCTGTGGCCTCACTACTCTGTCTGGACTGTCCTCTGCCTCTGGACATCCCTCTGCCTGTGGACATCCCTCTGCCTGTGGACATCCCTCTGCCTCTGGACATCCCTCTGCCTCTGGACATCCCTCTGCCTGTGGACATCCCTCTGCCTCTTGCTGCCTTTTTCGGTGCTGCGCAGACCACCACCTCTCCACTGCTTTCCCCGCTGGACATCACCCCTGGCCAAGTGGGGTCGGTCATTTCGTCATCCACCACCTCCTCTTCCTCACTCTGCTCCTCCTCCTGCCCACTGGACATTCCAACAGCCTCCCTTGATGGCAACTGCGTCTCATCATCATCATCGCTCATGATAACAGATGCTGGTTCAGGGTCCACATCAGCAGGAGATGGCGAAAACTCAAGTGTTTGGGCATCACTACAAACAAATTCCTCTGCTAGCTCCTGGGATTCTTCCGGCACATCTGAAAAAGGACCCGAAAAGAGCTCCTGGGAGGGGTCAAGGGTGGGATGACTCTGTTGGCCAGGTGTGGAGGAAGGAGGGTCAGAGTGAGACTGTGTGGATGACTGGCTGGTGGACAACTGTGTGGAAGCGCTATCGGCTATCCATTGCACCACCTGTTCAACCTGCTCAGGCCTCAACAGCGGTGTAACTCGCCCCCTGCTTAACTGTCCCATAAAGGCAGGGATTCTGGATAAGTGGGATCCTGGCTGACCCTCACCAGCACGCATTGTATCCCCACTGGCTTCAACAAGGCCACCAACAGCATTTCCGCGCCCCCGTCCTCGTCCACGTCCGATTCCGCTAGCCCCCTCCGCATTTTATTTTTTTTTTGGTTGCAAATACAATATTTGGGTATATAATTAGGTATGTGAAATAATTTAGCAAGAGAACGCACAGTACAGTGGCCAATTAAAAGGCCTAGATATTGTATATTTCAAGGTACACAGCCGTGTAGTAACTGAACAGACGGTGGGTATTTACACCAGGTATGTGAAATAATTTAGCAAGAGAACGCACAGTACAGTGGCCAATTAAAAGGCCTAGATATTGTATATTTCAAGGTACACAGCCGTGTAGTAACTGAACAGACGGTGGGTATTTACACCAGGTATGTGAAATAATTTAGCAAGAGAACGCACAGTACAGTGGCCTATTAAAAGGCCTAGATATTGTATATTTCAAGGTACACAGCCGTGTAGTAACTGAACAGACGGTGGGTATTTACACCAGGTATGTGAAATAATTTAGCAAGAGAACGCACAGTACAGTGGCCTATTAAAAGGCCTAGATATTGTATATTTCAAGGTACACAGCCGTGTAGTAACTGAACAGACGGTGGGTATTTACACCAGGTATGTGAAATAATTTAGCAAGAGAACGCACAGTACAGTGGCCAATTAAAAGGCCTAGATATTGTATATTTCAAGGTACACAGCCGTGTAGTAACTGAACAGACGGTGGGTATTTACACCAGGTATGTGAAATAATTTAGCAAGAGAACGCACAGTACAGTGGCCTATTAAAAGGCCTAGATATTGTATATTTCAAGGTACACAGCCGTGTAGTAACTGAACAGACGGTGGGTATTTACACCAGGTATGTGAAATAATTTAGCAAGAGAACGCACAGTACAGTGGCCTATTAAAAGGCCTAGATATTGTATATTTCAAGGTACACAGCCGTGTAGTAACTGAACAGACGGTGGGTATTTACACCAGGTATGTGAAATAATTTAGCAAGAGAACGCACAGTACAGTGGCCAATTAAAAGGCCTAGATATTGTATATTTCAAGGTACACAGCCGTGTAGTAACTGAACAGACGGTGGGTATTTACACCAGGTATGTGAAATAATTTAGCAAGAGAACGCACAGTACAGTGGCCAATTAAAAGGCCTAGATATTGTATATTTCAAGGTACACAGCCGTGTAGTAACTGAACAGACGGTGGGTATTTACACCAGGTATGTGAAATAATTTAGCAAGAGAACGCACAGTACAGTGGCCATTAAAGGCCTAGATATTGTATATTTCAAGGTACACAGCCGTGGTAGTAACTGAACAGACGGTGGGTATTTACACCAGGTATGTGAAATATTTAGCAAGAGAACGCACAAGTACAGTGGCCAATTAAAAGGCCTAGATATTGTATTATTTCAAGGTACACAGCCGTGTATAACTGAACAGACGGTGGGTATTTACACCAGGTATGTGAAAATAATTTAGCAAGAGAACGCACAGTACAGTGGCCAATTAAAAGGCCTAGATATTGTATATTTCAAGGTACACAGCCGTGTACTAACTGAACAGACGGTGGGTATTTACACCAGGTATGTGAAAATAATTTAGCAAGAGAAACGCACAGTACAGTGGCCAATTAAAAGGCCTAGATATTGTATATTTCAAGGTACACAGCCGTGTAGTAACTGAACAGACGGTGGGTATTTACACCAGGTATGTGAAATAATTTAGCAAGAGAACGCACAGTACAGTGGCCAATTAAAGGCCTAGATATTGTATATTTCAAAGGTACACAGCCGTGTAGTAAACTGAACAGACGGTGGGTATTTACACCAGGTATGTGAAATAATTTAGCAAGAGAACGCACAGTACAGTGGCCAATTAAAAGGCCTAGATATTGTATATTTCAAGGTACACAGCCGTGTAGTAACTGAACAGACGGTGGGTATTACACCAGGTATGTGAAATAATTTAGCAAGAGAACGCACAGTACAGTGGCCAATTAAAAGGCCTAGATATTGTATATTTCAAGGTACACAG